>JAIUJO010003732.1:77500-120880 GCA_023846275.1 Vanilla planifolia
ATGTTGATGATGATGAAGGAGTAGAAGAATAATAGGAAAAAGAAGAAGGAGAAGAAGTAGTAATAGTAGTCATAAAAGAAAAAAAGAAGAAGAAGAAGTAGCAGTAGTAGTAGTAGAAGAAGACAAAGAAGAAGAAAAATAGAGGAGGAAGTAGAAGTACAAGAAGTAGAAGAAGATGTAATAGGACAAGAAGAAGAAGAAAAAGAAGAAGAAGAAGAAGTTGAAGAAGCAGAAGAAAGAGAAGATGGAGAAGAAGGGGAATAAGTAGAAGTAGAAGAAGAAGAAGAAGATGAAGAAGAAGGGAAAGAAGGAGAAGGAGAAGAAGAAGAAGAAGAAGAAGAAGAAGAAGAAGAAGATGATGAAGAGGAAGAAGAAGAAGATGAAGAACGAGAAAAAGAAGAAGAAGAAGAAGAAAAGGTTGTAGAAAACATAGGAGAAGAAGAATAAGAAGAAGAAAAAGAAGAATGATAATATGATCAAGAAGAAAAAGAAGAAAATGAAGAAGAAAGAGAAGAAGGAGAAGAAAGTAAAGGAGAAGAAGATGGACAAGAAGAAGAAGATGAAGAAAACGAAGAAGAAAGAACATGAAGAAGAAAGCAAAGAAGAAGTAGAAGAGGAGGAGGACGAAGAAGAAGAAGAAGAAGATAAAGAAGAAGATGAAGAAGAAGAAGACGAAGAAGAAGAGGAAGGAGACAAAAGGTAGTAATAGAAGAAGAAGTGGAAGAAGAAGATGATGATGATGAAGATGTTGAAGTAGAAGAAGAAGAAGAAGAAGAAAAAGAAGAAGAAGAAGAAGAAGAAGAAGAAAAAGATGACAAAGAAGATTAAGATGATGATGATGAAAAATTTGAAAAATAAGAAAAAGAAATAAAAGAAGTAGAGGAAGAAGATGAAGAAAAAGATGAAGAAGAAAAAGAAGAAGAAGATCAAGAAAATAAGAAAAATAAGAAGAAGATGAAGAAGAACAAAAAGTAGAAGAAGAAGAAGAAGAAGAGGAGGAGGAGGAAGAAGAAGAATTGGAAGAAGTAGTTGCAGAAGAAAAAGAAGCAGAGGAAGATAAAAAAAGAAAAAGAAGAAGAAGATGAAGAAGAAGGAAAAGAAGAAGAAGAGGAAGACAAAGAAGAGGAAGAGGAAAGAAGAAGAAGAAGAAGACGAAGACGAAGAAGACGAAGAAGAAGAAGAATAAGAAAAAGAAGTAGTAGTAGAAGAAGTAGAGGAAGAAGAAGTAGAAGATGATGATGATTATGAAGAAGAAGAAGAAGACGAAGAAGAGGAAGATTATGATGATGATGATGTTGAAGAAGAAGAAGAAGAAGAAGTAGAAGAAGAAGAAGAAAGAGATGATGATCATGATTAAGAAGAAGAAGAAGAAGAAGAAGAGGAAGAAGAAGAAGAAGAAGAAGACGAAGAAGAAGAAGATTATGATGATGATGATGTTAAAGATGAAGAAGAAGAAGAAGAAGTAAAAGAAGAAGAAGAAGAAGAAGAAGAAGAAGGAGATGACGATCATGATGAAGAAGAAGAAGAATAAGAAAATGATTATGAAGAAGAAGAAAAAGAAGAAGTAGTAGTAATAGTAGTAGTAGTAGAAGAAGAAGAAGAAGAAGAACAAGGAGAAGGAAAAGGAGAAGGAGGAGGAGGTGGAGGAGGCGGAGGAGGAGAAGAAGAAAAAGAAGAAGAAGAGGAAGAAGAAGAAGAAGGAGAGGAAGAGAAAGAAGAAGACAAAGAGGAAGAAGGAGAAGAAGAAGAAGAAGGAAGAAGAATAAGAATAAGAAGAAAAAGAAGAAGAAGAAGAAGAAGAAGAAGAAGAAGAAGAAGAAGGAGAAGAAGAAAAAGTAGATTAAGATGAGGGAAAAGAAGAAGAAGATGAAGAAGAAGAAGAAGACAAAGGAGAAGAAGAAGAAGAAGAAGAAGAAGAAGAAGAAGAATAAGAAGAAGAAGAAGAAGAAGAAGAAGAAGAGGAAGAAGAAAGAGAAGTATAAGAAGGAGTAGAAGAAGAAAAAGAAGAAGTAGAAGTAGAACTAGAAGATGAAGAAGAAGAAGAAGAAGAAGACAGAGAAGAAGACGACAAAGAAGAAGAAGAAGACGGAGAAGAAATAGAAGAAAAAGAAGGATAAGAAGAAGAAGAAGAAGAAGAAGAAGAAGAAGAAGAAGAAGTAGAAGATAAACAAGAAGAAGAAGGAGAAGAAGAAGCCTAAGAAGAAGATAATGAAGAAGAAGGGGAAGAAGAAGAATAAGAAGAGAAAGAAGAAGAAGAAGAAGAAGAAGAAGAAGAAGTCAAAGAAGAAGACGAAGAAGAAGACGAAGAAGCAGACAAAGAAGAAGAAGAAAAAGAGGGAGACGATGAAAAAGATGAACAAGATGATGATGATGAAGAAAAAGGCGAATAATGATAATAATAGTAATAATAATAATAATAATTACAATAATAATAATAATAATAATAATATCAAGAAGAAGAAGTACAAGAAGAAGAAGAAGATGGAGAAGAAGAAGAAGATGATGATGAAGAAAATGATGATGATGATAAAAAATAAGAAGAACAAGATGAAAAAGAAGTATACAATGAACAAGAAGAAGAAGAAGAAAAAGAACAAGAAGAAGAATAAGCTAGAGTAGAAGAGAAGAAGAAGCAGAAGCAGAAGTAAAAGAAGAAGAAGAAAAAGAAGTAGAAGACGAAGAAGAAGAAGAAGTAAAAGAAGAAGAATTAAAAGAAGAAGAAGATGAAGAAATAGAAGGAGAAGAAGAAGAAGAAGAATAAGAAGAAGAAGAATTTGAAGAAGCAGAATAAGTAGAAGAGGAAGAAAAAGGAGATGAAGAAGAAGAAGAAGAAGAAGCAAAAGAAGAACACAAAGAAGGAAAAGAAGAAGAACACAAAGAAGGAAAAGAAGAAGAACACAAAGAAGGAAAAGAAGAAGAAAAAGAATAGTAGTAATAATAGAAGAAGAAGAAGAAGAAGAAGAGGAAGAAGAAGAAGAATTAGAAGAATTAGAAGAAGAATAAGGAGAAGAAGAAGAAGAAAAAGAAGCAGATGAAGAAGAACATGATAAAAAAGAAGAAGCTGAAGTAGAAGAAGAGGAAGAAGAAGGAGAAGAAGGCGAAGAAGAAGAAGAAGAAGAAGAAGTAGAAGAAGGAGAAGTCAAAGAAGAAGGAGGAGAAGAAGGAGAAGAAGAAGAGGAAGAAGAAGAAGATGAGGTTAAAGAATTGGAGGAAGAAGAAAATGAAGAAGAATAAGAAGATTATAAAGAAGAAGAAGAAGAAGAAGAGGACGAAGTAGAAGGCAGTGGTGAAGAAGAAGAAGAAGAAGAAGAAGAAGAAGACGAAGAAGAAGAAGAAGAATAAGAAGAATAAGAAAAAGAAGTAGAAGAAGAAGAGGAAGACAAAGAATATGAAGGAGAAGAAAAGGAGGAAGAAGAAAAAGTAGAAGAAGAAAATAATGAAGAAGAAGAAAAAGGAGTGGAAGAAGAAGAAGAAGAAGAAGAGGATGAAGAAGAAGAATAATAAGAATAAGCAGAAGAAGATGAAAAAGAAGATGTAGAAGAAAAAGAAGCAGAAAAAGAAGAGGGTGAACAAGAAGAAGAAAAAGAAGAAGAAGAAAAAGTAGAAGTGGAGGAAAGAGAAAAAGAAGAAGAAGAGGATGAAGAAGAAGGAGAAGTGGTGCGGACACCAGTTACATTCGAGACTTTCGACGCTCCCAATCCCGTTAGGCACGATATAGCTCGAGGAATTTATTTTTGTGCAGGGTCAATTTGGAGCTCGAAAATAAAATCTATGCTCAAAAACGGACTTTCAAAACATTCAAGACGCTCACCGGCGACTCAGGTCCCACCGCCCCGCCGAACGCCGTCCGTCCGCCGCCGTCCGCCAGCCGCCGCCCCACAGCCGCTCCGCAGGCGCGCGCGTGCGCGCTCAGCCAGGACCGCGGCGCGCCCCCGCGCGCGGTACCGCACCATCGGCGCGACGGCCCCTGCGGGCCGCCAGCGACCCGTCCGCCTCCGATCGGGTCACAGCGGTCGGTATCGGGTCCGCCCGTCCCGATTGTGCTTTCGGGTCACTCGCCCGCCCTCGCGGGTCGGCGCGACCCGAACTCCGCCGCACCCGCCCACGCCGTGCCGAAAGCGCCGACAGTAGTGCCCACCGCCCATACGTGCGGCGCACGTGCGACAGCTCAACCGTCCCCTTGCAAGTTCTAATTAAGTTTGGGAACAGCTTATTTTAAGGCTTTTTATGTATTTTTGTACCCTTAGGCTCCCTATAAAAGGGGAGGCCTACCCTTATGTTTTGGAGGATACGCTTAGTGAATGAGAATTTGTGTTTTCTTGCATCTTGTTGAGAGCTCAAGTGTGAGTGCATCAAGAACTTCGACGTGCTGATTCGTCGAGGCTCCGATACTGGAAGGAGGGGTGTGAGGCCCAAGCGGTGAGACGCCATGCCAGTCCATCAACCATTCTGAAGCAATATCTTCGCGCATCACCCATGAAACGCAAGTCAACTTTCGTACTAACGGTACGCTCGGAAACTTCCCGCCACTTCCCTTACTTGACGTGTTTCCTTCGCGGATTTTGGATTTCCTTGCTGTTCACTTTCCTACTATCCGATTTTCTTCGTTGCCTCTGGTTCACTCTTTTCGCGTACAACTTACTTCGTTATCCTCGAAACTAGTTTTGATTAGTTCGATCATCCGACTCTTAATTCTGTGTTGAGCGATCTTTCAAAATTTTATTTTTCGAGATCGGTATTATTAACCCATCCCGAGTACCCCGTGTCTGCGCCGTCGAGAGGTAGCGGGCCTAGCATACGGAGCAACCTCTGTGTTGCCCACGGTCCCCTCTTGGCTAGGATCGCCTTGGACGAGTGTCTCAAGCGTGTTACCTTTTTCGAAATTTCACGTAATTTCCCACAAGTTTTCTTTATTTCCCTAAAAGTTTGCAGGTTAATCGCTTGTATTGCTCAATAAACAAAAGTTTAAATCCGTCCGACATCAAGAAGGAGTGCAAGAAGAAGAAGAAGAAGAAGAAAAAGAAGAAGAAGAAGAAGAAGAAGAAGAAGAAGGAGAACAAGGAGGAGAAGAAGAAGAACAAGAAGAAGGAGAAGGAGAAGAAGAAGAAGAAGAAGAAAAGAATGAGAAAAAGATGAAGCAGAAGAAGGAGAGATGAAGAAGAAGGAGAAGAAGAAAAAAGAAGAAGATGAAGAAGAAGAGGAAGAAGAAGAAGAAGATGATGATGAAGATGATGAAGAAGAAGATGAAGAAGATCAAGAAGAAGAGGAGGAGGAGGAAGTTGAAGAAGAAGAGGAAGAAGAAGAAGAACAAACAGAAGAAGAAGATAAAGAAATAGCAAAAAAAGGAGCGAAAGAAGAAGAAGAAGAAAAAGAAGAAGAAGAAGAAGGAGGAGAAGTAGAAGATGAAGAAGAAAAAGAAGATGGAGAAGGAGAAAAATTAGAAGGAGAAAAAGAAGAAGAAGAACAAAAAGAAGAAGTAGAAGTAGAAGAAGAAAAAGATGTAGAAGTTGAAGAAGAAGAAGAAAAAGAAGGCAAAGAAAACAAAGAACAAGAAGAAGACAACAAAGCGGAAGAAGAAAAAATTAAAGAACACTAAGAAGAAGATAAATAAGAAGAAGACAAGGAGGAAGACAAATAAGAAGAAGAAAAAGAAGAAGAAGAAGGAGAAGAAAAAGAAGTAGAAGAAGAAAAGGAAGAAGAAGAAAAAAGAAGTAGAAGAAGAAGAAAAAGTAGAAGAAGAAGATGAAGGGTAACAAGAATAAGAAGAACAAGAAGTGCAAGAAGAAAAAGAAGAAGAAGAAGAAGGAGAAGAAGAAGAATAAGAACAAGAAGAAGAAGATGAAGAAGAAGAAGAAGACAAAGAAAAAGAATAGGAAGAAGCTGATAACGATGATGAAGAAAAAGAAGAACAAGACAAAGAAGAAGAATTAGAACAAGAAGTAGAAGAAGAAGAAGAAGAAGAAGAAGAAGTAGTAGTAGTAGAAGAGGAAGAAAAAGAAGTAGAAAAGGAGAATTTGAAGAAGAAGGAGAATTGGAAGCAGAAGAAGATGAAGAATAGGAAGAAGAAGAAGAAGAAGAAGAAGAAGAAGAAGAAGGGGAAGGAGAAGAAGAAGGAGAAGGAGAAGAAGAAGAAGAAGAAGATGAAGAAGAAGAAGAAGAAGAAGAAGAAGAAGAAAAAGAATTGGAAGAAGAAGAAGTAGAAGTAGAAGAAGAAGAATTAGAAGAAGAAGAAAAAGAAGAGAAGAAGAAGAAGAAGTTGAAGAAGAGGAAGAAGCAGAAGAAGAAGAAGAAGAAGAAGAAGAAGAGGAGGAAGAAGAACAAAAAGATGAAGAAGAAGAAAAATAAAAATAAGATGATGATGAAGAAGAAGAAGAAAAAAAGGAGTAAAAGAAGAAAAAGATGTAGAACAATAAGGTGTAGTAATAGAAGAAGAAGAAGAAGAGGAAGAAGAAGAAGAAGAAAAAGCAGAAGAAGAAGAAGAAGAAGAAGAAGAAGAAGAAAAAGAAGACAAAGAAGGAGTAGAAGGAGAAGAGTGAGGAGGAGGAGGAGGAGAAGAAGAAGAAGAAGAAGAAGAAGAAGATGAACTAGAAGACAAATAATAAGAAAAAGAGGAAGAAGAAGAAGATGAAGAGAGGAAGAAAAAGAAGACAAGGGAGTAGAAGAAGAAGAAGACAAAGAAGAGGAAGAAAAGTAAGAAGAAGAAGAAGAAGAGGAAAAGGAAGAACAAGAAGAAGAAAAAGAAGAAGATAGAGAAGAAGTCGAAGAAGAACAAGAAAAAAAGAGGAAGAAAACAAAGAAGAAGAATATGAAAGGAAGACGTAATAGTAGAATAAGAAAAAGAAGAAGGCAAAGAAGACGAAGAAGAAGAAGAAAATGAAGAGGAAAAAGAAGAAGAAGATGAAAAAAGAGAAGAAGAAGAAGAAGAAGAAGAAGAAGAAGAAGAAGAAAAAAGATGAAGAAGAAGAAGAAGAAAAAGAAGAAGAAGACAAAGGATATGAAGAAGAAAAAGAAGAAGGTAATGAAAAAGAAGAAGAAGAAGAAGAAGAATATAAAGAACAATAAGAAGAAGAGGAAGAAGAAGAAGAAGAAGATAATGACGTTGATGATGATGATGATAAGGAAGAAGAAAAAGAAGAAGAAAAAGAAGAAGAAAAAGAGGAAGAAGAACAACAACAACAACAACAAGAAAAAGAAGAAGTGGTAGTAGTAGTAGACCAAGAGGAAGAAGAAGAAGAAGAAGTAGGGGAAGTAGAGGAAGAATAAGAAGTTGAAGAGGAAGAAAAAGAAGCTGAAGAAGAACAAGTGGAAGAAGAAGAAAAAGAAAAAGAAGACGAGGACGAAGAAGAAGAAGTAGGGCAAGAACAAAAAGAAGAATAAAAAGAAGAAGGAGAAGAAGGAGAGGAAGAAGAAGAAGAAGAAGAAGAGGATGAAGAAGAAGAATAAGATGAATAAGCAGAAGAAGATGAAGAAGAAGTAGAAGAAAAAGAAGAAGGAGAAAAAGAAGAATATGAAGAAGAAGAAGAAGAAGAAGGAGAAGAAGTAGTGGAAGAAGAAGAAGAAGAAGAAGAATAGAAGAAGTAGAAGAAGAAGAAGAAGGTGAACGAAGAGGAGAAGAAGAAGAAGAAAAGAAGAAGAAGAAGAAAAAGAATGAGAAAAAGATGAAGAAGGAGAAGAAGGAGAGATGAAGAAGAAGAAAAAAGGAGAAGATGATGAAGAAGAGGAAGAAGAAGAAGAAGATGACGAAGGTGATGAAGAAGAAGATGAAGAAGATCAAGAAGAAGAGGAGGAGGAGGAAGTTGAAGAAGAAGAGGAAGAAGAAGAAGAACAAGCAGAAGAAGAAGATAAAGAAGCAGCAAAAAAAGGAGTGAAAGAAGAAGAAGAAGAAGAAGAAGAAGAAGAAGAATGAAGAGGTGTAGAAGATGAAGAAGTAGAAGAAGAAGAAGAAGAAGAAGAAGATGGAGAAGGAGAAATATTAGAAGGAGAAAATGAAAAGAAGAAGGACAAAAGAAGAAGTGGAAGAAGAAGAAGAAGAAGAAGATGTAGAAGATGAAGAAGAAGAAAAAGAAGGAAAAGAAGATGAAGAACAAGAAGAAGAAGACAACAAAGCAGGAGAAGAAAAATTGAAGAAAATGAAGAGGAAGATAAATAAGAAGAAGACAAGGAGGGAGACAAATAAGAAGAAGAAGAAGAAGAAGAAGAAGAAGAAGAAGTTGAAGAAGAAAAGGAAGAAGAAGAAAAAAGTAGTAGAAGAAGAAGAAAAGAAGAAAAAGTAGTTGAAGAAGAAGAACAACAAGAAGTGAAAGAAGAAAAAGAAGAAGAAGAAGAAGAAGAAGGAGAAGAATATTAATAATAATAATAAGAAGAAGAAGAAGAAGAAAAAGAGGAAGAAGATGATAATGATGATGAAGAAAAAGAAGAACAAGACAAAGAAGAAGAATTAGAACATGAGGTAGAAGAAGAAGAAGAAGAAGAAGTAGTACTAGTAGTTATAGTAAAAGAGGAAGAAAAAGAAGTAGACGAAGAAGAATTTGAAGAAGAAGGAGAATTGGAAGCAGAAGAAGATGAAGAAGAGGAAGAAGAAGAAGAAGAAGAAGGGGAAGGAGAAGAAGGAGGAGTAGGAGAAGAAGAAGAAGACGAAGAAGACGAAGACGAAGAAGAAGAAGAAGAAAAAGAATTGGAAGAAGAAGTAGAAGTAAAAGAAGAAGAATTGGAAGAAGAAAAAAAAGAAGAGAAAGAAGAAGAAGAAGAAGATGAAGAAGAGGAAGAAGCAAAAGAAGAAGATGAAGAAGAAGAAGAGGAGGAAGTAGAACAAAAAGAGGAAGAAGAAGAAAAATAAGAATAAGATGATGATGAAGAAGAAGAATGAAAAAAAGGAGTAAAAGAAGAAGAAGATTTAGAAGAATAAGATGTAGTAGTAGAAGAAGAAGAAGAATTGGAAGAAGAAGAAAAAAAAAGAAGTAGAAGAAGAAGAAGGAGAAGAAGAAGAGGAAAGAGAAGAAAAAGGTGTAGAAGAGAAGGCTGAGGAGGAGGAGAAGAAGAAGAAGAAGAAGGAGAAGGAGAAGAAGAAGATGATGATAAAGTAGAAGACAAATAATAAGAAAAAGAGGAAGAAGAAGAAGACAAAGAAGACTAGGAAGTAGAAGAAGAAGAAGACAAAGAAGCGGAAGCAGAAGAGGAAGAAGAAGGCAAAGTAAAAGACGAAGTAAAAGAAATCAAAGAAGAAGTAGAAGACGAAGAAAATGAAGTAGAAGACTAAGAAGAAGAAGAAGAAGGAAAAGAAGAAGAAGAAGAAGAAGAAGAAGAAGGAGGAAAAGAAGAAGAAGAAGAAGAAGAAGAAGAAGAAGAAGAAGAAGATGATGATGATGATGATAAAGAATTGTATGAAGATGAAGAAGAAGAAGAAGAAGAGGAACAAGATGAAAAAGAAGAGGAGGAAGAAGAAGAAGAAGAAGAAGAAGAAGAAAAGGAAGAACAAGAAAAAAGTAGTAGAAGAAGAAGAAGAAGAAGCAGAAAAAGTAGAAGAAGAAGATGAAGAGGAACAAGAAGAAGAAGAACAAGAAGTGAAAGAAGAAAAAGAAGAAGAAGAAGAAGAAGAAGAAGAATAAGAAGAAGAAAAGAAGAAGAAGAAGAAGAAGAAAAAGAAAAAGAGGAAGAAGATGATAATGATGATGAAGAAAAAGAAGAACAAGACAAAGAAGAAGAATTAGAACATGAGGTAGAAGAAGAAGAAGAAGTAGTAGTAGTAGTAGTAGTTTTAGTAGATGAGGAAGAAAAAGAAGTAGAAGAAAAAGAATTTGAAGAAGGAGAATTGGAAGTAGAAAAGATGAAGTATAGGAAGAAGAAGAAGAAGAAGAAGAAGAAGAAGAAGAAGAAGGGGAAGGAGAAGAAGGAGGAGAAGAAGAAGAAGAAGAAGAAGAAGAAGAAGAAGAAGAAGGAAAAGAATTGCAAGAAGAAGAAGTAGAAGTAGAAGAAGAAGAATTGGAAGAAGAAGAAAAAGAAGAGAAAGAAGAAGAAGAAGAAGGTGAAGAAGAGGAAGAAGCAATAGAAGAAGATCAAGAAGAAGAAGAGGAGGAAGTAGAGCAAAAAGAGGTAGAAGAAGAAAAATAAGAATATGATGATGATGAAGTAGAAGAAGGAAAAAAAGGAGTAAAAGAAGAAGAAGATTTAGAAGAATAAGATGGAAGAAGAAGTGAAAGAAGAAAAAAAAAGAAGCAGAAGAAGAAGAAGAGGAAGAAGAAGGAGAAGAAAAAGGAGTAGAAGGAGAAGTGTGAGGAGAAGAAGGAGAAGAACAAGAAGAAGGAGAAGAAGGAGAAGAAGAAGATGATGATAAAGTAGAAGACAAATAATAAGAAAAAGAGGAAGCAGAAGAAGACAAAGAAGACTAAGAAGTAGATGAAGCAGAAGACAAAGAAGAGGAAGCATAAGAGGAAGAAAAAGGCAAAGTAGAAGACGAAGTAAAACAAGGCAAAGAAGAAGTATAAGACTAAGAAGAAGAAGAAGGAAAAGATAAAGAAGAAAAAGAAGAAGAAGAAGAAGATGATGATGATGATGATAAAGAATTATATGAAGATGAAGAAGAAGAAGAAGAAGAAGAGAAGAAGAAGAAAAAGAAGAGGAAGAAGAAGAAGCAGAAGAAGAAGAAGAGGTAGAAAAAGACGAAGTAGAAGAAGAAGAAGAAGAGAAGAAGAAGAAGAAGATGTAGAAGTGGAAAGAAGAAGAAGAAGAAGAACAAGAAAAAGAAGATGTAGAAGAAGGAGAAGAAGGAGGAGAAGGGGAAGAAGATAAAAAGAAGAAGAAGAAGTAGAAGAAGAAGAAGAAGAAAAATAAGAAGATGGTGAAAAAGTAAAGTAGAAGAAGTAGAAGACGAAGAAGAAGAAGGAGAAGAAGACAAAGAAGATAAGAAGAAGTAGACAAGAAAGACAAAGAAGAAGGAGAAGAAGTAGAAGCCAAAGAAAAGAAAAAAAAGATGAAGACTAAGAACACAACGAAGAAGAAGAAGAAGAAGAAGAGGAGGAGGAGGAGGAGGAAGAAGAAGAAGAAGAAAAAGATTAAGAACAAGAAGATGATGATAATGATGCTAATGATGATGAAAAAAGAAGAAGAAGAAGAAGAAGATGAGGATGATGATGATGATGATGAAGAAAAAGAAGTAGAACCAACAAAAGAAATAGAAGTAGAAGAAGAAGAAGAAGAAGAACCAAAACGAGAAGACGAAGAAGAAGAAGAATTAGAGGAAGAAGAAGAAGAGGAAGAAGAATTGGAGGAAGAAGAAGAAGAAGAAGATGGAGAAGAGGAGGAACTAGTAGAAGAAGAGCAAGAGGAAGAAAAAGAAGAAGAAGAAGAAGAAGAAGAACCAAAAGTAAATGGAGCAAAAGAAGAAGAAGGTGAAGGAGAAGAAAGACAAAGAGAAGCAGAAGAAAGAGAAGAAGAAGCAGAAGAGGAAGAAAAAGAACAAGAAAAAGAAGACAGAGAAGGAGTAGAAAGAGAAGAAGGAGAAGAAGAAGAAGGAGATAAAGAAGAAGAAGAAGAAGAAAAAGAAGAGGAAGAAGAAAAAGAAGAAGAAGACGAAGATGAAGTTTAAAAAAACGAAAAAAGAAAAAGAAGATGAAGATGAAAAAAATGAAGAAGAAGAAGAAGAAGACGAAGAAGAACAAGGAGACGATGAAGAAAATGATGAAGAAGAGGACAAAGTAGAAGAATTGGAAGAGGAGGAGGAGGAGGAAGAAGAAGAAGAAGAAGAAGAACAATAAGAAGAAGAAGAAGATGATGATGATGAAGAAAAAGAAGAAGAATAATAAGAAGGGGGAAATAGAAGAAAAGAACAAGAAAAATAAGAAGAAAAAGAAGAAGAAGAAGAATAAGAAGAAGTAGAAGAAGGAGAAGAAGAAGGAGAAGAAGGAGAAGAAGAAGAAGAAGAAGAAAAAGAAGAAGAAGAAAAAGTAGAAGAATTAGAAGAAGAAGAAGAAGAAGAAGGGGAGGACGAGAAAGAAGAAGAAGAAGTAGAATTAAAAAAAAGAATTGGAAGAAGAAGAAGAATAATAATAATAATAATAATAATAAGAATTGGAAGAAGAATAATAATAATAAGAAGAAGAACAAGAAGAAGAAGAAGAAGCAGAAGAAGAAGAAGTAGAATCAAAGAAGAAGAAGAGAAGAAGAAGAAGAAGAAGGAGAAGAAGAAGAAGAAGAAGAAGAAGAAAGATGAAGAAGAAGAAGAAGAAGCTGAAGAATTGGAAGAACATTAAGTAGAAGAACAAGAAGAAGAAGAAGAAGAAGTAGAAGAAGTAGAGGAAGAAGAAGAAGAAGGAGAAGAAGAAGTAGTAAAACAAGAAGTAGAAGAAGAAGAGGTAGTAGTAATGGAAGAAGAAGAACAACAAAAGGATGTAGAAGAAGAAGAAGAAGAAGAAGAAGAAGAAGAAGAAGGAGAAGAAATTGGAATAGAAGAAGTAAAGAAGAAGAAGAAGAATAAGAAGAAGAAGAAGAAAAAGAAGAAGAAGAAGGGGAAAGAGAAGAAGAAGAAGAAGAAGAAGACGAAGAAGGCAATGAAGAAAAAGAAGAAGAAGAAAAAGAAAGAGTAGAAAAATAGAAGAAGATTAAGAAGAAGAAAAAGAAGAAGAGCTACGAGAAGAAGATGAAGGGGAACAAGTAGAAGAAGAGGAAGAGGAAGGGGAAGAAGAAGATGAATGGGAAGGAGGAGAAGAAGGAGGAGGAGGAGAAGAAGAAGAAGAAGAAAAAGAAGAGGAATTGGAAGGAGGAGAAGAAGAAGGAGAGGAATGGCAAGAAGAAGAAGATGAAGGAGAAAAAGAAGAAGAAGAATCAGAAAAAGAAAAAGAAGAAAAAGAACAAGATCAAGAAGAATTTGAAGAAGAAGAAGAAGAAGAAGAATTAGAATTACAAGAAAAAGAAGAAGAATAAGAAGAAGAAGAATTGGAAGAAGAAGAAGAAGAAGATTATGAAGAAGAAGAAGAAGGACAAGAAGAAGTAGGGGAAGTAGAAAAAGAACAAGAAGTAGTAGAAGAAGTAGAAGAAGTAGAAGAAGAAGATGATGAAGAAGTAGTAAAAGAAAGTTAAAAGTAGATGAACAAGGAGATGAAGAAGATGAAGAAGAAGAAGAAGAAGGAGAAGAAGAAGAAGGAGATGTAGAAGAAGAAGAAGAAGAAGAAGAAGAAGAACAAGAAGAAGAAGAAAAAGAAGAAGAAGATGAAGATGAAGAAGAAGAAGAAGCAAAAGAAGAAGGAGGAGGAGGAGGAGGAGGAGGATAAGAAGAAGAAGAAGGAGAAGAAGAACAAGAAGAAGTAAAAGAAGAACAAAAGAAGAAGAAGAGGAAGAACAAGAAGGAAAGGAAGAAGCAGAAGAAGAAGAAGAAGGATGTTGAAGAATTGGAAGTAGATGAAGAAGAAGATGAAGAAGAAGAAGAAGAATAAGCAGAAGAAGAAGAAGAAGAAGAAGAAAAAGAAGTTGCAGTAGTAGTAGTTGAAGAAGAGGAATGGAAAGATGATGATGATGATGATGATGATGTTGAAGAAGAAGAAGAAGAGGAAGAGGGAGAAGATTAAGTAGAAGTAGAAGATGAAGAAGAATAGGAAGAAGAAGAAGATGATGATGATGAAAAGAAGAACTTGTTGATGAAGAAAAAGAAGAAGAACTAGAAGAAGGAGAAGAAGAAAAAGAAGAAGAAGAGGAAGATGAAGAAGAAGAAGCAGAAGAAGAAGAGGAAGAAGAAGAAGAAGAAGTAGAAGTAGAAGTAGAAGAACAAGAGCAAGAACAAGAACAAGAAGAAAAAGAATAAAAAAAAGAAGTAGAAGAAGAAGAACAAGAAGAAGAACAAGAAGAAGAGGAAGTAGAAGAAGAAGAAGAAGAAGAAGAAGAAGAGGAACAAGTACAAGGAGGGGAAAAGAAGAAGTACAAGAAGAAGAAGAAGAAAAAGTAGAACAAGAAAAAGAAGAAGAACAAGTAGATGAAGAACAGGAGGACATAGAAGAAGAAGAGGAGGAAGTACAAGAAGAAGAAGAAGAAAAAGAAGAAAAAGAAGTAGAAGAAAAAAGAGTAGAATAAGAACAAGGAGATGAAGAAGTAGAATAATAATAATAATAATAAGAAGAATAAAAAGAAGGAGATTAAGAAGAAGAAGAAAAAGAAGGAGAAGAAGAAGAGGAAAGTGAAGAAGAAAGAGAAGGAGAAGGGGGAGGAGGTGGAGGAGGAGAAGAAGGTGACGAAGAAGAAGAAGAAGAAGATGATGATGATGATGATGATGATGACGATTACCATGATGAAGATGATGATGAATAAGAAGATGAAGAAGAAGAGGAAGAAGAAGAAAAAGAAGAAGAAGAAGATGAAGAAGAAGGAGAAGAAGGAGGGAAAGTAGAAGAAGAAGAAAAAGACGATGAAGAAGAAGAAGAACAAAAAAGAGAAGAAGAAGAAGAAAGAGAAGATAGAGAAGAGGAAAAAGAAGCAGAAGAAGAAGGTGATGGAGGAGGAGGAGAAGAAGGAGGAGAAGAAGAAGAAGAAGAAGAAGAAGAGAGAAGAAGAAGAAGTGAAGGACGAAGAAGAAGAAGATGATGAAGAAGACGAAAAACAAGAAGAAGAAGAAGACAAAGAAGTAGAAGAAGAAGATGAAGTGTTTCGTGCTAAGAAAATCCCACAAGAGGGGGGTTAATTGTGTATTTAAAATTTTATGAATTTCAAAATTAAACTTAAAAACCTTTAAGCAAGAGTAAAGAGAGTTGAACACACAAATTTTTAGGTGGTTCGACTCAAAACCGAGTCTACGTCCACCCCCAACCGGTGTTGGGAAAAATCAACTAAATGCACCGATTACAAGTGAGGTTTTTTTTGTACGGTTCACCTCAAACCTACTTGGGATTTTTACTACGGCTAATCTCAATCCTGCTTGAGTTTTTACTGGGCTCAACTCAAACCCGGGGCTTTAGCACTACTGCCGGGATGCCCTTGCCCCAAAACGAAAAGTACAACGATTGGCAAAAAACTTAAGAGAAATAGGAGAAAAGAGTAGGCACACACAATCGACAAATTAGAGGGATAGAAATTGATTAATAATTGAAAACCTCTAATTCCAATAGCCTTCTTGCCGCTTTGCTTTTTGAGCTTGGATGCACCGTTTTTGCTTGAGTGCTCGAATTTTGAGATCTGAAATCTTTGGAAAATTTAGCAAATGTTAAAACGAAAAATACATCAAATTTTCCTATTTATAGAGCTCAAATTTGAGCTCTAAAAACACCCCCAACAGCTCAAAAAATTAATTAGCCGTTTGGGAAACGGACAGAAAGCAGCCACCTTCCGATCCAGGCCCAAAAACTAACGACGCAGATTGATTTACGTAATTTACCGTTCGGGCTTAATCCAGAGCGTTGGATCCAGGCGTGTAATCGAACGACACGGATTAAATCTCACGATTACCATTTACGCGACTTAATCCCGTGCGTAGGATCCAGCGCAAAGATGAACGACACAGATTTTACCTTACGTGATGAATCCTGTGCATTGGATCCGGGCGGGCTTGATTTGAGCCATTGGATCTCGCAAAGGCTGAAACTGGGATTTTTAGTCCCACATTGTGTATGCAGAAGTGTTGGAGCGCTATATAAGAAATCCACCCTTTTTACATTACAAGCCTCTTTGGGGTTGGTTCCCCCTTCCTTGACCAGGACATGATCACCTGGTTCGGGTTGAATTAGCTAAGCGTTGTTCATTGACTGTTGACCGCGCTCCAGTTTGACCTAGCCGAGCTCCTCTTGGTGGGCTTTGGGCGGGCTTGGCTTAGCGAGGCACTGTTGATTTGACCATTGACCAGCGCTAGCCGAGCTCCTCTCGGCGGGCTTTTGGGCGTGCTTGGCTCGGCCTTCTCGGGTCAACCAAATTTTTATTTTTAAATTAAATTTTTAATTTCTAAAAGGACCTGGACGGGCTGTTTTCGCGTCTGGTAGACCCGCCCATTGCTACAGTGCATTTTCTAAAGACTTCAGCTTTTTAGGGTATTTTTGACTAATTTTTGTTCCAAAAATTTGAATATAAGTGTATAAAGATAATTTTATATTCTTATAGTATTATAAGTTATTTAAATAGCAATAAAAAGAAATTAATGAAAAACAATTCCAAAGCAATATTAAAAAATCAAATACGAATGTCTATACATTTTGTCAAATATGCTTGGCCCAAAAATCAAAATTCAGTATTAAATAACTTTATAATATTTTTAAATATTAATACTACTAGTGTTCCTCATAAACTCAAAGTTTGGACATATCAAATTCAAGAGAAATAAAAAGAAATTCAATTAAAAAAAATCTTGTGCATGTCTTAAATTTCCTTGAAGTATGACATGACCTCGAGGCCCTTAGAGACCATTATTTTAGACATCTAAAATACATAGCTTGATTTAATTAATTAGTAACAATTTTACTTAAAATCAAGACCAAATAAAATATACACAGTTATGCTTGACTCATCAAACACAAGGGTGTAACAATCTCCCCCTTTTGATGATGGCAAGACATAAATGTTTTAAATAAAAATAAGTGTTTAAAATACAATTCATAGGGAGAAAAAATATGCTCCCCTATCTTGATGCATATTTTGATGCTCCCCTCACTTTTAACTATTCTCCCCCTTTGACACCATCAAAAGGGAGTGAACCTAAGCAATGTCTAAAATTCCTAATTGTTCTCTCAATATTTGAAATTGCTCTAACGGTAAGGGTTTGGTAAAAATGTCAGCTAATTCAAGCTTAGTAGGAACATACTCTAATTCTACTAATCCTTTGGCCACTTGGTCTCTAATAAAGTGATATCTAACATCTATGTGTTTAGTCCTAGAATGATGAACTTGATTCTTAGCTAATGCTAATGCACTAGTATTATCAATTCTATTAGGTATATGTGTGACTTCTAAACCATAGTCTTGAAGTTGTTGTCTTAACCATAGTACTTGAGCAACACAACTTCCAGCTGCAACATATTCAGCTTCTGTTGCTAACAAGGCTATACAATTTTGTTTTTTGCTTGACCATGAAACTAGACAATGTCCTAAATATTGACATGTTCCTAATGTGCTCTTCCTATCCACTCTAGATCCTCCAATATCTGAGTCTGTATAGCCAACGAGCTCATAAGAGAGTTCATTTCTAGGATACCATAATCCTAGTGTCATGGTTCCTTCAAATATTTGAAAATTGTTTTAACAGTTTTGAAATGACTTTCCTTTAGGTTTGCTTGGAACCTAGCACATAATCCAACACTAAATAGAATGTCAGGTCTACTAGCTATAAGGTACAATAAAAATCCTATAAGTCCTCTATAAAATTTTTGATCTATTGTTTTCCCTTGTTCATCGAGATCTAAATGAATGGATTGATTAATGGGAATTTTCCTAATTTTCATATTCTCATAGCCATATTTTTTAAATATTTCTTTCAAGTATTTTGTTTGAGAAGACTAACCTTCTTCTTTCTTCGTCATCATCATCATCATCATCATCTTCTTCTTCTTTTTCTTCCTTCTTCTTCTTTCTTCTTTTTCTTCTTTCTTCTTCTCCTTTCTTCTTCTTCTTCTTCTTTCTCCTTTCTTCTTCTTTCTTCTTCTTTCTTCTTCCTCTTCTCTTTTCTTCCTCTTCTTCTTCTTCGTTTTCTCCTTCTTCTTCTCCTTTTTCTTCTTCTTCTTCTTCTTTCCACGTTCTTCGTTTCCTTCTTTTGTTTTCTTTCTTCATCCTCCCTCTTCTTCTTTCTCTTTGTTCATTCTTCTTTATCTTCTTCTTGCATCATCATCTTCTTTTTTTCTTCTTCTTCTTCTTCTAACTCTTTCTTTTTTATTGTTCTTCTCCTTCTTCCTTCTTAATCATTCTTCTTCATTTTTTTTTTCTACTTCTTCTTCTTCTTCCTCTTCTTCTTCATCTTCTTCTTCTCTTTGTTTGTTCTACTTCTTGTTTCTTCTTCTTCTTCTTCTTTCTTCTTCTTCATCTTCTTCTTCTACTTCTTCTTCCTTCTTCTATATTCTCTTTTTTTTTTCTTTTTTCTTCTCTTTGTTCTTCTTCTTCTTCTTCTTTCGTCTTCTTCTTCTTCCCCCTTCTTCTTCTTCTTCTTCTTCCCATTTTTCTTTTTCTTCTTTCTTCTTCTTCTTTGACGTTATTCTTCTTCTTTGTTCATCTTTTTCTTCTTTCTTCTTCTTCTTTGACGTTATTCTTCTTCTTTGTTCATCTTTAGTGGTAATTACTACCACTACTATTTCTTCTTCTTCATCTTCATCTTTTTCTTCTTTTTCTCTTTCTTCATCATCTTCTACTTTTCCTTCTTCCACCTCTTCTTCTTCTCCCTATTTTCTTTCTTCGTTTTTCTTATTCTCTTCTTCTTCTTCTTCTTTTCTTCTTCTTTTTGTTCGTCTTCTTCTTCTCCTTCTTCTTCTTCCTCTTTAGTCTTCATCTTCTTCTTCTTCTTCTTCACCTTCTTCTTCTCTTCCTCTTCTTCTTCTTCTCCATCATCATCTTCTTCTTCTTCTTCTTCTTATTCTTATTCCTCCTCTTCTTCTTCTTCTTCACCTTCTTCTTCTCTTCCTCTTCTTCTTCTTCTCCATCATCATCATCTTCTTCTCTTTCTTATTCTTCTTCTTCTACTACCTCTCCTTGTTCTTCACCTTCTTCTTCTTCCTCCTCTTCTTCTTCTTGTTCTTCTCCATTTCTTCTTCTTACACTTCTTCTTCTTCTTGTTCTTCTTCTCCTTCTTCTTCTTCTTGTACTTCTTCTAGTTCTGCTTCTTCTTCTTCTTCTTTTCCTTCTCCTACTTCCTTTTCTTCTTCTTCTTCTTCTTCATTTTCTTCCCTTTTTTCTACTTATTTTTCTTGTAATTATTCTTTTTTTTACATCTTCTTCTACTTATACTTCTTCTCTTTCTTCTTTTTCTTCTTCTTCTTCTTTGTCATCATCTTCATCTTCTTCTTCTTCTTCTTTTACTTCTTCATCTTCTCCTACTTCTTCTTGCTCTTCTTCTTCTTCTTCCTCCTCCTCTTCTGCTTCTTCTCCAACATCTTCTTCTTCAACTTTTTCTTCTTCTTGCTCTTCCTTTTCTCCTCCTTCTCCATCTTATGCTTCATCATCTTATTCTTCAACTTCTTCATCTTCTTCTTCCTCTTCTTTTTCTTCTTTTCTTCTTTTGCTTCTTCTTCTGCTTCTTGTTCTTCTACTTCATCTTCTTCTTCTAAATCTTCTTCTTCTTCTTCTTCTTCTTCTTCTTCTTCTTCTTCATTCTTATTCCTCTACTTTTTCTTCTTCTTATTCTTCTACTACTTTTTCTTCTTCTTCTTCTTCTTCTTCTCCTCCCTCTTCCTCTTCTTCTTCTTCTTTATCTAACAATACTACTTCTATTTCTTTGAAGTTTTCTTCATCTTCTTCTTCGTTTTCCATTTAAGGTGAAACAAATGTCAGTAAACTTGTCCCAATGGGCTTTATAAAATATTAGCATATTTTATGAGATAATTTTATTCATGCATGATTGGTGATTAAGACATTAATAGTCGATCTCTTTAGATCTTCGAATGCAACTTTCTTACAAAATTTTTTTTTATTTTTTCAAAATGTTCACTTTGATTTAGTTAAACTACTTAACTTCCATTTATGATATTTTAAGTTTATTATATATTTATCTAAAAAAAAATAAATTTATTTCATTTTTAAACTATTTAGTTCTGTGCATCATAACAAGTCCGAATGATGTCTGATCGAGAGAAATTAAATGTCATTATACTTCTCTCCTTTAGCTCTATCCAATTATAATTTCTATTTTTTTATTTTGAATTATTCTTTTGTATATTTTAGGCACATTTTAAGAAATAGTTTTCTTCACTTTTTATTTAGCAATAATGCACCTTACACTTAATGTCCTTAATATCTTTGAATACAAAATTTTGGCACACATTATCTCATTGCATCACCTTTATTTCTTTAATTTTTTTTTACATTTCTACGTTAGTCTAGATCTCCATCTATGTCACCTGTACATTTCCATAATTTAGTCAAAATATATTACTTCAATTTTTCTCATCCCAATTTTAATATATATATTTATTTAAAATTTAAGTTAAATTTATTATTATTTGTTCTTATTTAATATGGTAATTCGTAAAAATTACTAAATGCTGTGATGGAGATAAAACAAATAATATTAGACTTACCTTAATTTGCTTAAAATATATAAGTATTTATTTTTATAATTTTTATGAGAAAGTTTAATTCATATCTCATTTGTCATTTGATGTTGTTACGCTTGAACTTTTAATATCTTAGAACATAATTTTTTGGCATAATTTATCTCATTTGTTTTAAATTTTTCACTTTGTTAAGTTATACTACTATTTACCAAAAGATTTCTTCTCGTGTAACATTTGCGTTTCTTTGATTTTGTTAGATTAACTTTCTTCAATATATCTAACTAAATATAAAAAATAACATCAATTTAAATTACTAATAAAAAAATGGAAAAAATAATAACAAAATAATACTTTAATATAATGCTAATTTGAGATGAAACAAATGTCACTAGACTAAACCTAACATTCTCTATCAAATTTTTGTGCATTGTACGATATATTTTGACATGTTCATGATTTTATGATTGATGGTATTATAGTTGATTTCCTTAGTATCTCGAGGTGCAACATTATGTTATAATTAACCTCATTACTTTAAAGTATTATACTTACCTTAATTTGCTCAAAATATATAAGTATTTATTTTTGTAACTTTTATGAGAAATAATGTTGCACCACATTTTGCCAGTACATCACTTTGATTTAGTTGTATTACATTGCTTTTGTTTATCCTTTTTCAACTTTATTATGTATTTATTTAACATTAAAAATAATTTATTTAATGTTTATTTTTGGTTATAACTCACACTAATTTCAAATGTTGTCTAACTGTGAGAAAATAAACATCATTAGATATGTTTTTTGAAATATATTGAATTAAATAAGCATAGTTATATTTTAAAAAAATTGTCTTTTCTAATATTTTTGCATGTTTATGAAGACATTACATTTTGAAACTAATTTGACAATCTAGAATATTACAATCAAACTACTTCTTACTTTAGAATGTAACATTGTTGCATAATTTACCTCACTAAAACTTTTTAACATTTATCTGCTTATAGTTTATGCAAAAAAAAATCTTTTCTCGGGTGGTTATTTCATCATTTTTATTTCATTAAATGATATTTCTTTAACTTATCTCATGTTTAGATTTAATATATATATATATATATATATGTATATAATATCAAAATAATACTTTACTTCTATTTATTCCTATATTCTTTGGTAAATCACAAAAATTCCAATTAAGCACTTGTTTAGAGGAAAAAAATGTTGATGGGCTCTTCATAACGAGCTATATCCAAATAAATTTTTATTTTTATATTCTTAAATACGATAATTTTATAAGTTTTGATGTGCTTCATGACTTTTTAAATTTTTAATTAATTTAATGATCATAAATGTTGCACTCAAATTCCATTTTATTTTAGAATGGAACATTGCCTGACAATTTTAATTGTTTTCCAAATTCTTGCTTTAACTTGCTTATTTTACTATACAACTCTAAATGTCTACTCATGTGATCTTTACATTAATTTGATTTGGTAATATTATATTCATTCAATTTAACAAATTCAAATTGTAATTTATATTAATGTAAAATTATAATAACAATTTATTATTATTTATGAATATAAAATTGTATTTTGTAGTAATTTGAATTGTGGTATGATCGAGAGGATGGAAATATCATTTGGCTCATTTTCACAAGCTATATGTACTTAAAGATTCATTTCCTTTTCTTAAAATGTTTTATTTTTCATCGTTAAAACTTTTTTATGAGAGATTTAATCTTTTACTTCAATTTTTTTATTAAACATGTTAAACTGCTTCTCTTTAATATCTTAGAATACAACTCAACCATACAATTATTCTCATTTGTTCAAAGTTTTTACTATGTTTTGATCATATTACTATGTTAATTCTCAAATTAGCTTTATGTTGCTTCAATTTATTATATTGCATTACGTGAATTTATCTCATTTCAACTTTAATATACATTAACTTAAAATTGAAATAATAATTTATTATTCTTTATGCTTATTTTTTTGAAATACATAGTAAACCAAAATGAAGTTCCACGAGATGAAATGAATGTCATTTGACTTGTCACAATGGACTCCATGTAATAACTTTTTTAATATTTCAAATTTTTAATTTTACGATAATATTTGCACAATTTATTAAAACTTTTGATTCATACTTGATTTGATGTACTAGGATGTTAAACTGATCTCCTTACTAACTTGGAATGAAATTTTCTTATACAAATTATATCACTTTAATCTTTTTTCTTTTATTTGGTTATATTAAGAAAAAAAGTTAAATCTGCTCCAAAAGTATATTTAAATCATTCTGAATTTGTTGTATTTCATTCTTTTAATTTATCTTAGTTAAGCTTTCACTATGTTTACTTATTATTAAAACTATAATTTGATATTTTCATGTCTTTTTAATTTAGCAATTTGTAGTAATTCCAAATCTTCTCAGTATCATGGTATGCAACTTTGTCATGTAATTTATCTTATTTTTATACTTCTTTTATTTATTTTATTATATTACTATGTGACTCCAAATCTCCTCTCTTGCCATCCTTAGATTGATTTTTTAGTTTTCCTTCATCGATTCAATTTATCTAATTTTTTTTAATGTAAGTTTACTTAATGAATAATTTAACTTAATATTTTTTATACTTATTTTATTATTAATTCATAATAATTCAAAATGTGCTCTAACAAAGATGAAAAAAAATGTCATTGGACTCATCTAGATGAGGTATATAAAGTTAAATATTCATTTTTTATTTTAAAATATTTTATTTGCTTTAATATTTTGGCATGTTTTAAGTGATGATTCAATTCTTTCCTTAATTGACAATCAAGGACGTGCACTCAATTTTGACTTTACTTGTAGTGCTATTTTCTTATGAAATTGATGCTAACTTTAAAATTTTTTGACATCAATTTACCTTAACTAAAATGGAAACACATAGTTTTTCTCATGTGACCAATACATTTGATTTACTAATATTATATTGCATCAAATTTTCATTTTTAGTTATAACATAAATTTATTAATATCTAAATAATAATTTTTTATTATTTATGTCAACTGTTTTTTTTAAATTTGAAGTATTTCTAAAAGAGTCTTCACTAAGATGAAACAATTATCATTAGACTTGCCCCAACATGGTCTGTATAATTAAATATATATTTTAATTTTAAAATATTTTAATTAAGCCATAGTTTTTGTAGGCTTTATAAGATGTTGTGATTCATGCATGATTTTTATAATAACGGATGTTACACAATCATAGGGACCTTGGGACGTAATTTTCTCATATAATTTATCTCAATTATTAAATTTTTTTACTCTAACTTTCTAATATCATTATAAAATTCTCTTTCTACTTTTATGCGACCTTTATGTGTCTTTTTTTTATTGCTTTATCTTTTCTCTTCTAATTTTTAATATATAAGTATAAGATTTGATGAGTGAGGGTGTTACACTCCATCTCCTTAGTATCATTGCAAGCAACTTTCACATTAAATTTTTCTTATTTCCCCAAATTGTTTTACTTTAATTTAGATATAACATTATGTGATGCTAGTTCTCCACTCATGTGACTATTATATGTTTATGATTTGGTTATATTTTAATTCTACATTTTATCTTATATAAACTTTATTATGTACTTCTTCACCCCTAAAATACGAAGTTATTGCTATGCATACGTGTTTAGTTTTCCAATTCATAGTAACTTCGAATGAGATTCGATCAATTGAAAAAAACATCATTACACTCATACCTACCTGATCAATTCAATTGCTAAGCAACTCTAATTAGTACTCTTCTGACCTTTACATTAATTTTTTTATGTTATATTACTTAAAATTATGTCATTTTACCTTCAATACATATTTATATAATATAAAATATTTAATTCAATATTTTCTATGGTTTTTTACAAGACTAATTCATTCTAATTCCAAATAAGGTTTGATGAAGATGAAGCAAACTTTATCAAACTAGGTTGATGATCAAAGATTTCATAATAAGGCCTTTTAACATATTGGATCAAATATTTCTTGAAAAAATTCTCTTTTTTTCTAATCTTTTTATTTTTAATATTAATAGAAGATTCTAATTAGCTTCTCATGTTACCTTTACTATTCTTTAATTAGGCTATATTGCATTACTTCAAGTTATCTCATTTCAATTTTAAAATATAGTTCTCCTTTATTTAAAAAATAATTTATTATTATTATTTTAACTAACTTTAGTACTTCAAAATAAGTTATAACAATGTTTGATAAAGAGGAAATAAACATCTTTTAACACATTAAAATTAGTATTACTCCTTAAATATATTCATTTTATTTTAAATATTTTATTTTCTAGGGTTCAGACATGTTTCACAGAAATTTTATTTTGTACATAATTTGATGATCATGGATTTACAATCGATCTCTATAGTATTTTTTTAATGAAAATTTATCATGGAGCTAGTCTCATTTGTTGAAATTTCTCACATTTGTTTAGTTATATCACAGTCAAACTTACGTTCTATTCTTGTGCTTCCTTAACCTTTATTTTATTTCATTATGTTAAATTATTTTAATTTTAATATATATTTTATTAATATTAAAAACGTAATTTAATTTTTATTTTTTAATTAAAATAGGAATTGACATTAAACAAAAATAAGGCCTAATCTGATGAATGGTTTTCATTACAATAATCATGACAACCATCATCACATTATATATTAATTTATATGGTTTTAAATATTTTATAATCTATGGTTTTGTATGTTTTGAGAGACACTTTCATTCAATATTATTTAACAATTGATATTTCTACACTAAATCCCCTCACTTTCATGTTTCACAAATTTTCCAAATAATTTATCTCATTTCATCAAATTTTATACTTTGATTTGCTTATTTAACTATGTAGCACTAAATCGTATCTTATGTAAGCCTTTCATGTCTTTGATTAGTTAGTGTTACAATGCTTTAACTTTTGTCATTTTGAAGTTAATATATATTTACTTCATAAAAAATAATAATTGATAATTATTTATTCTTATTTAACTTGGTAATTCATAGTAATTTTAAGCAATATTTACTCAAGATGAAATAAACAACTCTAGACTTTCCTCATGAAAATTTTGTCTAATTAGATAATAGTTTTTATATTTTCAAAAATGTATATATTCATTTATTTTGTCATGGTTTTATCGATATTTTTATTTATAATCGATTTGATAACTGAGGATGTTACAACCAATCTCCCTAAAACCTTGCAGTGATTTTTCATATATAGTTTATCTTATTTCTATAAGTGTTTCGATATGTTTAGTATAAACTAAGCATATTCCAACAAGATGAAACAAAGCATTCCTAGATAGATCTTAATGACTTCTATCACATTTAATATTAATTTAAATATTTGTAAATTTTTTATTTTTAAGGATTATTTACATGCCTATTGAAAAAGCTTTGTTCATATATAATTTAAGGATCAAGGTTATCAATTTGATCTCATTAATATCGTACAATGCAACTTTCTCATATAATTTATGTAATTTTTTGAAATGTTTTGTATAGATTTTTTATGCTACTATGAAACCCTAATTTGTCTATAATGTGATCTTTATATTTCGTTGATTTGGTTCGATTTTTTACTAACTAAAAATCTCCTCTAATATTTTCTTTACATTGCTTTTATTTTTTAATATTATATTATTTCAATTTATCTAATTTTAACTTTATTATAATTTTTTAATATTAAAATTTTCATTTAGTAGAACCTATTTGTATTTTCCTTTGTAATTTTAGTCAATCAAATCAAGGTCCTATTTAGATGAGTTAATTGATGTTGGAATTGTATTCATCTTTCATTTTTAACAAAATATTAATTTTTGAATTTTTCATATATTTTATTTTCTATGATTTTTTAATGCTTTACTAGATATTTTGATTCATAGTTAATTTGATGATCAAGACTATTACACCTGATACACTTAGTAACTTGGAATATAACCTTCACGTAAAATTTATCTTATTTCATCAAATTTTTGGTACACATGATATACCTAGTAACAGTATTGGTATAGTATCGACAAACTCTATTAAATTAAGCATTCATTCTTATATTTTTAAATAGTTTTTTTCATGACTCTAGCTTACATTATAAGACATTCAATTTATACCTAATTTGATGGTTGCAAATGTTATACTCAATCCCTTTAGCAACCTGGAATGCATATTTTAAGTGCAATTTATCTCATTTTCTTAAAGTTTACAGTTTCATTTTGTTAAATAGCTTTGTAATTCTAAATTGTCTATGTGATCCTTAAATGAGCTTGATTTGGTTATATTTTATTACTTCAATTTATCTTGTTTCAACTTTAATATATATTTATATTTATTAAAATAATAATTTATTAATATTTGTGTTTATTAACTATAGTAATTCACTTTACTTCCAAATTAAGTCTAATTGATATAAATAAAAAATTATCAGTCATCCCCAAGAGCTTTATCTAATAATATATCATTTTATTTATTTTTTAATATTTATTTTTTAATATTTATTTTTTAATATTTATTTTTTAATATTTATGTTTTATTATTTTGTTATGCAATACAAGACTCATTTCTTTAATTCATTCCCTTGACTTTTTGGTATTATATTACCTCCATTTATATTTCTTTTCCTTTAATACATAATTATTTAAAATTGAAACAATAATGCTTTTAATTTATGCTTAATTTTTTAACTCATAGTAATTTTAAAAATATTTTGAACTAGATAAAAGAAACACCTTTTGACTTGTATTTATGAGCTTTATCTAATTAAAATATACTTTTCTATAATTTGAAACATTTTATTTTCAAATATTTGTTACATTTTATGATTTATTTAAATTGTGTAATATTTTACCATTAAGGATATGACCATCGATCTCCTTAGTATCTTGGAATGACACTTTACTATATAATTTATCTCACATTTCCAAATGTTTCTCTTTAATTTGTTTATATAATTGTAAAACTCTAATTCTTTCATCTTGTAATCTATGTATCATTTTTATTTTACAAGATAACATTGCCTAAATTTATCTCATTTTAGCTTTAATATTTTTTTAGTTTATATCAAAAGAGTAGTCTATTATTACTTATACATATTTACTTGCATAATTCATAAACATTCAAAGTCTAATTAAGATGAAACAAACATCATAGGTTAGTCTAAGATTGCTACATGCAATTAAGTATTCAATGTTATATTTTTTTGAAAAATTTTATTTTTCATGATTTTATCATAAAATATGAGACATTTTGATATGTAACTAACCTGTCAATCTAGCATGTTACTCTCAAACATGTTTATTTCTTAGAAATGTAACATTGCTTTATAGTTTATCTTATTTAATCTAATTTTATACTTTCTTTGGTTATATTACTGCATTACTTTAAATCTCAACTCGTATATCACTACAGCACATTGATTTTTTTATACTAAATTGCCTCCATTTAACACATCCCATGCTTGAAATATATTTACTTAATATTCAAAAATAGTTTCTTATCTTTTTTGCTTATTAATATTCATAATTTATAGTAATTTTAGATAAGGTTTCATTGAGATAAAATAAATAGATTTGGAGTTGACTTATAAAACTATATAAAATTAAATATACACTTGAACATTTTTAAATATTTTATTTTCTTTAGTTTTAGGGTGCTTTTAAAAATATTTTGATTTTTACCATATTTTATGATTGAGAATACTACACATGTCGTTTTTCATATCTTGCAATGGGATAATAAAATGTAATGTATCTCAATTTTTAAAAATTTCCTCTTTGATTGCGTGTTTTGCTATGTACCTTTCAATCTTTTATCATGTGACTTTTATGTTATTTTTTTCTATATTTTGTTTCTTAGTGTTATCAGTTTTTATCTTTAAAAAGATATTTACTCAATATAAAAATTATTTTTTCATTTTTTGGCTTATTTACTTTTTTGTGCACTTTATGGGACATTTTGGTAAATTCATGATTTTATAATTCATCATGTTATAGTTTATTTTCTTACTATGTTAGAATGTTGCAGTTTAGTATAATTAATCTCAATTTTTCAAAGTTTTTATTATGTTTTGCTTATATTACTAAGAAACTCTATTTATCATCTCATGTGACTATTATATCACTTTTGTTTGGTTTCATTACATTTCTACTATTTACCTAATTTCAACTTTGTTATCTACTTGCTTATTATTTATTCAATAATTCATTTCTACTTATGTTTATTTCTTTGATAGTTCATAATATTTCAAAACAAGTATATTTGAGAAAAATAATCACCGTCGCTCACCTGGATGAGCTCTATCCAAGTAAATATTTAGTTTTACATTTTAATTTTTTTTATTTTTGAGTGTTTTAGGAATGAGTATAAGTCATTTTAATAAATAAATAAATTAATAATTAATAATTTTACAGTTTATCTCCTTTGCATCTTCGAAGCACAACTTTCCTTTATAAGTTTACTTATTTCTTTTTAATTTTTACCAGGATGGTTAAAATAGTGCATAGTTCTAAATCTCATCTCATGTTTTATTTGCATTGCACTAATTTGGCTAGAATATGTTACTTTAATTAACGACAAATGGACTTTATGATATCTATTTTTTTAGTATCATACTCATAATTTGTTATTATTTTCCCTTGTTAACTTTGGTAGCTCATAGTATTTTCAAATGATGTTTAATTGAGATAAAATAAACATCATTGGAATTCTCTTAATGGTAAATACTCATTTAAATAATTTGAAGTATATTGAAATCTTTTATTTTCTAGAGTTTTGGCATGTTTAATGATATATTATGATTTTTACCATGTTTTAAAGATTATTATTTTTCTCATATCATGTTGCTTTAACTAATCATGTTTTATGTTTAATATATATTTACTTAACATTATAATAAAAAAATTTTGTTATTTTTTGTTATTTCATTTTATAATTTTTAGTAATTTCGAACAATTTTCAATCGAGATATTACACTTGTTGGTCCCTATCTAATATTCATTTCCTTTGCAAGATATTTCTATTTGTACTTGATTTTGTAACTATAGTTGTTACACTCGATCTCCTAATCATCTTGGAATGGAAGTTTCCTATATAGTTTATCTCATTTCTTCACATATTTCACTTTAATTTGGTTATTTAACATAGCTTTTATTTACCTCAGTTAAGCTTTACCATTGTTTATACAATATATAATATAATTAATTATTTTATTATTATTAATTACTTTGTAATTTGTTGTAATACCAAAAAAAAACAAATTCACATAAAATCAACATCATCACACATCTTAATAAGTTCAATCTAATTAAATATTCATTTAATTATTTTATTAATTTTTATGCTTTTGGCAAGTTTTATGGGATATTTTTATTTGTAACTTATTTTGCAATGAATGATGATGCATGCGATCTCCATAGTATTTTGTAATGCAACTTTTTATCATAATTTATTTCACTTTTTAGAATATTTTATCTTCATTTTGGTTATACTATAGGGTAACTCTAATGTCATCTCATTTGAAATTTACATCTCTTGCATTGTATGAATTTTTCTTTTAATTTTAATACCTCTTTAATTAATATTCAAGACATAACAAATGTAGTTTGACCCATCACGATGTGCCATTTCCAATTAAATAATTCTTTCTAATATTTATAAATGTTTTTAAGATTTTAGTACATATTTCAAGGCATTTTCAATAATAACAAATTTGTCTTTTAAGGACACCATAACTAATCTACTAAGTAACTAGAAATTCAAATTTGACACAAGGTTTATCCTGTTTATTAAATGTTTTGAATTAATTTTTCCATATTACTACAAAATTCTTATTATTGTAATCGGTAGCTTTTATATTACAATAATTTCATTATATTACATTTCCTCAAGTTATATCACTTCAGATTAAAAAATGATTGATTTATATTTATGCTATCTTTTTAAAATACATAATAATTCAAAATAAGATCTATTAAACCTATAACAAATGTCATTGGACTTTCTCTATAACATTTATCAAATTTAGTATTCATTTTGATATTTCTAATTATTTTTGCTTGGTTTTTGTATGCTTTGCTAAACATTTAAATTAATATGTTATTTGGAGATCAAGGATATTATACTCAATGTCCTTAGTATCTTAAAGTGGAACTTTCCCTTGTAATTTACATCATTGCTTTAAAGTTCTTGCTTTAATTTGGAAATATTACTTTTACAATTTAATTTTTCTTTCATATGACCTTTACATTATTTTATTTTTGGTATATTACCACGCTTTATTTTATCTCATCCCTAATTTAGTATAAATTTACTAAATATTAAAATAAAAATTAATTATTATATTAATTTATTTACTTTTAATCGATAGTGATCCAAACGATGCCCAATAGAGACAAAAATATCATGTGACTCATCTTGACACGTTCTATCTAATAAAATATTTTATTATTTTTTATTTTCAAGGATATTGAAACCTTATTATAGTCATTTCTATTTGAGTTAGATTTGGCAGTCAATGATGCTACACTCATGAATGAACCTTTCCCACAAAATTTTTCTCATTTCTACAAATGTTTTGTATGATTTGTTTATTTTACATGGATGCTCTAATTCTCCACTCATGTGAACTACAAATCTTTGTATTTTTGTTATATTATATTAATTTAATTTATCTAAGTTCAGTTGTAATATATAATTACTATTTAAATAATAATTTATTATTATTATAGCTTATAAAATTTTGTAACTCTAATAATTCTAATAATTTTTAAATATTTTATTATTTTGTTTTAGTAAGCTTTCTAGTCATTTTGATTTGTAGGTTATTTGATGATCAAGGATGTTAGACTCAATCTCCAAATTATCTTCAAAAGCATGTTTCCCTTATGATTTATCTCATTGTTTTAAATTTATAACTTTGATTTGGTTTTATTACGATGATACAATAATTCTCTTCTCATGTGACCATTACATTAATTTTATTTGGTTATAATATATTTCTTTAACTTATGTCATCACTTCTTTGTAGTGTGATTAAGTACAATTAAAATAATAATTTATCAATGTTTATGGTTATTTATTTTCAACTAATAGTAATACCAAGCAATCACCAAAATAGGCATCACTAGACTTGTCTTAACTAGCTTTATCTAATAATATTTTAATTTTTATATTTTAAATATTTTGTTATCTAGGATTTTTACATCTTTACGAGTCATTTTGAATCGTGCATATTTAATGATCGATCAAATGTCAAATTTGTAAAAAAAATGTTTTATTTCGAATTGATTATTTTACTTTCAAGGTCTAACTCTCCTCTGATGTGGACATTACATATGCTTTTTTGGATATATTAATAATTTAGATTTGTTTATTTTAGCTCTATTAATTGTTGGCTTATTACTAAAATAATAATTTATAATTATTTTTACTTACTAAATTTGGTAAATCATAATAATTTGAAACATGGTCTAATCGAGATGAAAAACTTTAAACTCATCTCAAAGAGGTCTATCTGTTCAAATATTAATTTATAACATTTTAAATATTTCTTTTATTGTTTTAGAAATTTTTATGAGATATTCTAATTCTGATTTGATGATTAAGGACGTTACCCTCGATCTTGTTGGATCTTTGAACGATTTTTCTTATACAATTTACCTCATTTCCTCAAAGTTTTTGCATTGTTTTGGATATGTTTCAATGATCATCTAATTCTCTTCTCAAGTGATCTTCACTGTACTTCGATTTTGTCTTATTATATTACTTCAATTTATTAGCTTTATGCTTTACCATCAATTTACTTAAAATTTTAAAAATAAAAGTTTTATTGTTGTATTTATTTTTCTTAATTATAGAAATTACAAACAAAGTGCAATTAAGAAAAAATGAATATAAAAAACTCATTTCATCAACCTCTGTTCCATTATATCTTCATTTCTATACTTTTAAATATTTTAGTATTCGATATTTTTAGCACACTTTGTGAGACATTTGCATTTGATTTGATGATCAAGGAAGCTATGCATGATCTCTTTAATATATTTTGATATGACTTGCCTATACAATTTATCTCATTTTTTAATATTTTTCACTTCTAATTGCTTAAATTACTATTAAACTTTAATTTTCCTTCTATGTAACCTTTAGATAACTTTAATTTTATGATACTAAATTACTTCAACATATCTTATTTTAGATTTAGTACATATTTGTTTTTGTTAAAAAAATTATTGTTATATTTAGAAATTTACATATGTACTTCTTAGTAATTGCAAATTTTTTTTAATTGAGATTAAATAAACATCATTTCATTTTCTTATGCATGATAATAAATTTTATTTTTCATCAAACTATATGACTAAGAATGATACACTTGATCTCTACAGCATCTTGGAGTGCAATAGTCTCGTGAAAGTTATCTCATTTATTCAAATAATTCAATTTGATTTACATATATTACTATAAAACTCTAAATCACTTCTACTGGCATTGTACAACACTTTCATTTGGTTGTATTACATTCTTCCAATTTATCATATTTCTACTTTAATATATTTTTATTTAATACAAAATTAATATTGTGTTATTATTATGACATATTCAATTTGGTAATTTGAAATAATTCCAAATAAGTTTCAATTGAGATGAATAATCATTGAACTTGTATACATGAACTCTATGCAATTAAAAAACCAATTTGAAGTTTTGATGTATTTTAATTTCTATAGTATTGGAAAATTTAAGAAGTTTTGGTTATTACATAATTTAGCGATAGAGTATGATTCGCTAAATCTCTTTGATATCAAAGAATGGAGATTTCGAATGCAATCGCCATAATTTTCTCAAATACATTCCTTACATTTTATTATATTACTATAAAACTCTAATCATCAAAAGGTATGAACTTTAGATCGTTTAGGATTGGTTATATATTATTTCAATTTATCTTGTTTTAGCTTCTATATATATATATATATATATATATATATATATATATATATATATATATATATATATATATATATATATATATATATAGTTAAATTAATAATTCATAGTAGCTCAAAGCTATATGTGATCTAGATGAAGTAAACATTGTTCAACTTGACTTTAAAAAGTTAATTGAACAAATGTTTATTTTAATATTTTTAAATATTTAATTTTCTAGGGTTTTGGTATACCTAATAAGATATTTGGATTCAACCTAATTTAATGATTGAGAGTACTGCATTTGATCTCCTTAATATAATGGAATATTATTTTTCCTCACAAATTGTGTAATTTTTTAAATGTTTTTATTTTGTTGTCACGTTAAAGCATTAAACCACATATAATATGAGAATTATATCACTTTTATTTATTTATTTGATATTGCTTTAATTTTCTTCATTTTTAGCTTTATAATTTCTTTAATAAATTAAAATATTATAACTAAATATTATTTATTATTTTTTATTTTCATAATTTGAAAATTTTTTGAACATGGTACAATCGAGACAAATCAAGCATCATCAGACCATTCTTGTCAAGCTTTATCCAATTAAATTTTCATTTATATATTTCTTTAAATATTTTATTTTTTTTATTTTTTTCTTACTTTTTGAGATATTTTGTTTTGTATAAGCTTTCATGATTGAGGTTGTTATATTCCATCTCCTTAATGTAAAATTTAGCTTCCAATTTCAATCAAGTTCTCTCTTGCATAATAATGAAATAAAAAAATTTATTACTGTTTATATATTTTAATTTGATGTTGCATAATAATTGAAAATGATGTTTGATTTGCACAAAAACATTATAGGACTCATCTTGACCTGTTCTATCAAATTAAATATTAATTTTTATATTTTTAAATATTTAGATTTCTATAGTTTTAATTGTCTATATGAGTCATTTAAATTCATTATAGATTTGTCAAACGATGATGTAACATGCAAATCTTTACTGTCACGAAATGTTGTTTCCTTGTATAATTTTCCTTATTTTTTAAATATACTCATTTTCATTTGGTTATTTTTCTTTGTAGTAGTAAATATCCATTCATGTGACATTAACAACACTTCAAATTTGATAAATAAACGATCTTACATTTATCAAATTTCATATTTATATTTACTCAACATAGAAATAATACTTTATTATTATTTATGCTTATTTGCCATGATAATTCATATTATTTCAAAACTAGGTTCACCCAAGAAACAAATATCTCATCGGACTAATCTCAATGAGCTCTATCAAAATAAATATTTATTTCAAATTTTTAAAGTTTTTTTCCCATTTATTTGGTATGCTTTGTGACATTTCAAACACTACCTGATTTAGTGATTGAAGATATCACACTCAATTCTCTTAAAATAATTAACTACAACTATGAATTATGATTTATCTTAGTTCTTCAAATGTTCTCTTAGAATTGATTATATTACTAGAAAATTTAATTATCCTATTACATGACCTTACATTACACTTATTTTATTATATTTCATCTCTTTAAATTTTCTTTTTTTATTCATCAATATATATTTATTGAAAATTTAAAATAGGTTGACAAATCTTTGAGACATTTTTATTTGCTCTAGATTTGAAGAATTAGCACGTTACACATAGTCTCCTTAGTATCTTACATTATGACTTCTTATACAATTTATAAAATTTCTTTAGAATTTTTGTTTTCTTTTGCATATGTTACTAACTCAATCTCCTCTCATGTGATACTCACATTACTTCAATTTCGTTAGCTTACATTTTGTTAAATAATCAAAATTTAGGTTTAATATATATATATATATAGCTATCTCATTTTTTCACTTTTTTCATTTTCGTTTGGTTAATTTACTATGTAATTCTAAAAGTCCTCTTATTTGACATTTACATTAGTTTTATTAGTTTATAATAATGTTTTAAATTAATCTCATTTCAAGATCAATACATATTTGCTTAATATTAGAATAATGTATTTTTTTATTAATAAATATTTACTTTTATAATTCACAAATGTGGTCTGTTGGAGATGAAACAAACGTTATTTAAATTATGACTATGAGTTTTATCTAATTTAAAGTTCATTTTTATATTTTTAGATATTTTATTTTTTACTATTAAGCATTGTGTGTGAGAAATTTGTTTTGTACCTTGTTTAACTAGAAGAGGATGTTATACTCAATCTACTTTAATTCTTTGAATATGACTTTCTCATACAATTTATCTTATTTTGATAAATTTAATTCCTTGATTAGTTTATTTTTTCATAAAGTTCTATTTGTACTTTAGTGTGACCTTTATATAACATCAGTTTAGTTATATTGCATTGCCTTAATTTTTCTAACTTCAACTTTAATCTTTATATACATGTTATTCAAAAAATAATTTATCAATATTTATACTTCTTTACTTGGTAAATAAAGCTAAAACAAATATCGTTAGACCCATCTCCTTAAGCTATATCAAATTATACATTCATTATTATATTTGTTTCTTGTTCGTTTACAATATTTAGGAGATATTTTCATTCATAACAGATTGATTGATCATTGATGTTACATTTGATCTCCTCATTATTCTAGAATTCTATTAAAAATTAAATTTAAATAATTTTTTAAAATATTTTCCTTTTATGTTGCTTTGATTTTGTTCGTTTAAATTGTGTCAAATTATCTCATTTCATGTGTATATATATTTAGTTAATATAAGCATTAAAAAATCATTTGCTCTTCAATTTATATTCACCTAATATTATAATAAAATGTAATATTATTTAAAAATATTTATTTTTGTAACTCAAAGTATTTCAAAATAACCCCTAATCTAGGCAAAATAAATCATGTTAAACTCATCTCGATGAGTTATATATAGATAAATACACTATTATATTTCTAAACATTTTTTTAAGTGTTTGGGCATTCTTTGTAAGGCATTTGAGTTAGTACCTAATTTGACTTTTGAGATTGTTACACTTGATCTCCATATATTTTTTAATGAAAAGTTTCCCTAATCTTTATCTCATTTATTTAAAGTTTTTGGTTTGTTTCTTTATTTTATGATGTAACTTGAAGTCTCCTTTTGTTTAAACAAAATATTACTTTGATTTGGTTATATTACATTACTTTAGTTTATCTCATTCTAGTCTTAATATATATTTATTTAAAATTAAAAATATAATTTATTATAGTTTCTATTTATTGAGTTTAATAATTTAAAGTAATTCCAAATTATGTATAATAAAGATGACACAACTATCATTAGAATAATTTTGATGAGCTTTATCTAACAAAATATTTGTTATGCATATTTAATTATTTTATTCTAGAGTTTATACAAACTTTATAAAATATTTTGATTCATAATAGATTTACATTTGAGGATATCATATTCGATCTGCTTAATATCTTGGTATAATACTTGTACAATTTATCTAATTTGTTAAAATTGTTTTCTTTAATTTGGTTATATTACATTTTACATCGCTTTGAATTTCTATATTATATTTATTTAATTTATCTCATTTTAGTAGTAATAAAAATTTACTTAATATTAAATAAATTTTATTTTTATTTTTTGAGCTTATTAATTTTTTTAATTCACAGTAATTCTAAACAAGCCCTTATAAAGATTAAACAAATATCATGTGACTCATATCAATGAGCTAGATATAGCTCAATGATCATTATTTAAATTTTTAAATATTTTGTTTTGTATAATTTAGAAACATTTTAAGAGGCATCTAACTTTCTCTGTGATTCGATCGTCGAAGATGACACACCTTATCATTTTAGTATCTTGGAATGCAACTTTTCTATGAAATTTATTTCATTTATTAAATAATTTTCTATTATTTTTTTATATTATAATACAGCTGTAAATCCCTATCATGATCTATAAATCGTATTGATTTTATTCCATTAAATTATTATTTGTACTTCTTCACTTTGGTAATTCTAATAATTCAGAATGAGCTATAATCATAAAAGAAACAAATTCATTAGTCTAGCTTACACAAGCTCTATCAAATTAAATATTTATTTTATCTATTTAAACTTTTTTCCCAAGATTCTAGTTTACTTTACAAGGCATTTGCGTTCATATCATATTTAATAATCGATTATGTTGCACTTGATCTTTGTGGTTTCTTGGGATACACCATACTAGCTTAATTTTCCAAATTTATTCAAATATTTCTTTTAAAATATGGTTATACTATAATTGAAGTAAAAATGATTGTGTTAATTTTACAAGAAGGTAGTGGATTATGGGTTTAAAATATTTTGTCAAATTTTAAGATTATATTTATTTTTGAAAAATTATTTAGAAAACAGTGATTGATAACTATATTAATTTTTAATTTTTATGATAAAAAAATGAAACTAAAAGTTAAAATGGTACATTAAAGTTTTAGGTAGTTTTGTTCAACGTAGAACATATGTCTTCCCTCCACTCAAGGTTATGAAAGAACTCACTTAGTAAAAGTGTTACAAATTAATGCCTTTCCTCACTACTCCTCTTAAACTTATTATATTTTATGTGTTTAATTGTGACCCTATCCTTATCAAGCTTAGCCCAAACATGATTTTTTACTTGATTAAACTAGACTAAGTCTTTGTAAATATCTAGCCACCCTATCAAAGGAAAAATAAAAGTATATTGAATATTAAATTTTTAAAAAAAGCATAAAACTTTTTCTGTGTTTATTTATGACAGAATAGTGCAAAGAATTTAAAACTATAAAGTGCATTTTTTATATAAACTCTTATCAAAATTAGAATTCATGGGAAAAATTTTAAAATTTAAGTAGTTTTAAGCCATACATGCTACTTGAAGAAATTTATACTAATAGAATATGATGTTGTCCTTCCATGAGATTTTAAAATGTTATTCATGTTCATCAATAATTTCATGCATATTGGTTAGTTATTTATAAAAATAATTCATTATAATCATCAAAAATTAAAAGAAAAGCTATTTAAAAAGGTACTTTCAAACAACATCAAAAGGTGTTTTTTAAACAACATAAATAATACTTTTGAAACTATAACAACATTGACACATTTAATGGCAACTTAGATAATTAGTAGAAAAAATTTGCAGGAGTATTTGGTCTTCTTGAGGGAGTTCATGATAGTCTAATCAAATACTACAAAGTCAAAAGAGTTCATGATTGTTGTATGAAGGTGTGTTAAGTTTGGCCTAGTCATTTAAGTCAAATGATATTTGGATCATTCAATTCATCTATAGTAAAGAAGGATTAGATCTACATCATAGGATTCAAATTGAAGTAATTTTTGCCAATTAGATCAAGGTTAGACTATTTCTAAAGATAAAAATAAACAAAGACATTCGATGAAGTCAAACGTGATCTTGATCATCTAATTTCAAGCCAAGATTGTGTGCTTGTAGTGGATTAAGCAAATGCAGTCTTATTAAATAATTGATGTTTAGAAATAATCAATGTTTTAGTCACTAAATTTAAAAGAAAAGTCAATCCCATGTATATAATGGAATGATAATTTGCAATTTTGCAATATTTTTCATGCATGGATAATGTTAGCCAAACTTATGTAGGCTCCCATCATGTGCTCTTGGGATTTCAGCACCTAGTTCACTCATATGGTTATAGGATTATAGGTTATATTTGGTGACATAAGCAAACCTTTAAACATGTTACACCAACTACGTGTAGGACTACACCTAGACCATGATCAGGCATGAAGACGAATTTGTATTAGTCTATAATCCCTACACTTGTGAATGCTTACTTCAACTAGCTTGGCCAAATTGCGTTGTTCTCATGCACAGCTTGTGATGGCATAAATGTTTTTTAATGAAGAAAATTTAACTTAATTAAAATTTCAATTTGCCAAAGTTTAACGGTGCACATGAAATTTTATAAAGATATAAGTTTAATCAAAGAAAAGATTGATTGAAAAAAATTAAATCTTAGATGTTTCCAAAATAAAGAAAAAGATGATCAAATCGAATGATTAAGTTGGGATTTGAAAGTGAGATAAATTGAGTTGAGCCTTATAATCAAAAAGTTAGCATTTTGTAGTAAAACAATCCTTCTCAAATTTATTGCACATGTATTCAATCCTTGCATCTTATTGAACCATCCAAGTTGCCTTCGAGACAACAAATTCATCATCTTTAATGGTACATGGCCATTTCCCTATAAGTAAACATGTTTCACAATGAACAAAAGCTTTGTAATAAAATGTTAAATATTTATCACTTGTCTCATTGAATATAGGAGTCACCTATCTCTCACTATTGATGATGATAAGGCATAAATTTTTGGATAAAGATATAGCAAATAAAAAAATATATTTAATATGTATTAAGAGTTATTCAAAATAAAATTTATGTCCTCCTCTTTACTTCATGCTCCATTTTGCTATATGATCCCCCTCACTTAGTTATTACTCTAACTTTTATGTAAACCATGATCATTCTCTCACATTGATACTATTAAAAGGTAGGTATTATTTATATAACTTTTTACAACAACATAGAACAAGTTTTTTAAATACATAAGCCACTTTTTAATTTAAAGTTAGATACTTTAATTCTATTAACCATCTAAGACATAACCTCTACTAAGGTGAAATCTTACATTAATTCCTCTAATAAATTGTTGGTCACTAAGCCTAAGAATTAATTCTTATACTTAATTCTTATCAAGACTTTCTATTATCAATTCATGATATGAACCTACACCCTTTAGGACTTCTTCAATAAATATTCATTCTATGATTAATGCATATGTACTATGATGAATTTCTCTCATGGAAACTTGAGGATATCATTTAATTGATTCGAATTAATTTTGATACTACCAAACTCAGGATAGCTACTAACTTGCTTCATCTCCATATTCTTTATTATCTAATTTATATTTTCCATTATTCAAAAATAAGCTCATTAGTTACATCATCTACTCATTATTTTTTTTCATTAAGTGCCTTTTGTAATTGACCCATCACATATAACATATATTGTTTTTTATCTCTAATTATCAAATCAATTTAACAAAATTTTCAATTATCTCTTTTCAATTTGAAAGAAAATAACTAATGTAAATCTTAAATAACAATGATTAATCTCAAATTTATATTGCTTTCTAAAAATCAAATCAATTATTTCCAAATATAAACTAACTAGCATGTGATCGTTTTGTTAATATTCTAAATGACCTATTTTTTAGTTTTTTCCTATCCATTGCACACCCTTACATGATTTCCTAAGTGGGAGATAGAAATTTATCTCATATTCTTAATTCCGCGAAATAATCATAGAGATACCTTATTTTTAAAATTCGTTACCATTAAATTAAAATTAGTTTAACTCTCTAATTCTTTAATATCTTATCTTCATTCCTTGCAATGATTTATATTAGGCATCCACTTGTATCTATTATTATTTAGATTTATTGATTTCCTAATTGGAAAATCAAATGTAAGATGTCCAAAATTTCATCAATAATTGTAGATAATATTTGACATAACTTGATAATTAGATAGATGCAAAGAAGGAATACAAGATGTATTGCACACATTGGTATATGATTTTTATAATCTACAATTATCATGCAAACATGCATTACTTCTTGTCACATGGTTGAAAGATTAAACAAGTTGAAGCATATGTGAAGCATTCAAGTAAATATTACTATTTTCCAAATCACTAAATGAAGTAGTGCATGGAGGTATACGGATATGGTTACAAGTACATACATGAGAAAATAAACTAGGATAATTGGACTTTAGAACATGTATTTCTTTAAAATTTTATTAATTTCTCTTTTAAGTAAACAATTTTGTTTTCCTAAATTTTCATTCTCTAATTTTAAATAATTATTGAATTTAATATATTTTGACTTTTCAATTTCATATTTTTTATTTGAAGCTTTCAAACATGAGACATTGGAAATATAGTAATGAACTTATTTATTAAAGAAATATTTTTCTCTTTAAGTGCATCAAATTGTTCATGCAATTCAAAGATTCTATATTAAAATTTTACATAAACATTTCAAGAACATCATACATGTTAATTAATTTTTTATTCTTATCAACAAATTTATTAAAAGAATTTTATATTTCATTAAAAGATTCCAAGATAGACTCATGGCTAGAATTAAAAGTTTTTTATACACGTTTATTTCCATGATTCATCTCTAAATTGATTTTCCTCGTCTTCCACTCCTTTTCTTCTTTTTTTATGTTCATGTCTTATTACCATCAATATCTTAAGATTCATTCTCACTATACAACCTATGTAATCGTTACATCATCTCAAAATATGTTGTGGCCATACACACTTTCAGACTACTTTGTTCAAGCAATATACAAAATAAAGAATTAATTCCTTTAACATAAATTGACTAATAACTTCTATCTTTGGGAAGCACACAACAATGAGTAATAAGATTCTACAAATCATTATCAATCTTTTGAATAACATTTTTAAAGACATTTTTACAAATAAAAAACTTTTCACTCTTAAATAATGAAGGACAATAGGATAAAAGAACTTCACTTGAAGTTTTGGCAATATCAACTATGAGCAAACTAATTTTTGAACACTTAAATATAATAATTACAACAACAAATTCAAGTTGTTTGGTGGAATTTGACATAGCCTTTCTTTAAGATGCTAAAATCTTGTTCATGTTTGTTGGTCATTTCATTCACAATGTTTAGATAAACATAGAAAAACTTTTGTTATAACCTTTATAAAATCAAAGAAAAATGTTGTTAACAGATGCTTCAAAATAACTTAAAAAATTTTTAAACTTATTAAAAAATGTTTCCAAGCACTACCTGTAATGGTACATATATTGGCTAGTGAAATAGCTAATATGTAGGATCGAGAGGAGTCATTGGAACTCCCTTGAGGAGGTCATGGTCATTCATTAAACATTAAAATGGAGCATGAGTTATGGAGGTTTGGATTAAGAAAAATTAAGTCTTGACCATCTCATGAAGTTAGATGTGAACATATCATTTGATTAATGAATGGAATAGAAGGATTTGATATTGATTGTAAAAGTGAAAATAATCGAAGTTGTTCTATGAAATTGAACATGATCTTGGCCATTTGATTTTAAGCCAAAAATGAGCACTTGTAATAGATCAAATAGGTATTGTTCGATCGAAGATTGAATAGTAAGAAATAACACATTCTTTAGCAAACAAATGTAGGGTAGAACTTACTACGAAATTACTTGTTGGAACAATAGTTAGTGCTCTATAATATCTTTCAGATGTGGATAATGTTGGCTGAACTATGGTTGGGTTCCTTATGTGCTTTAGATTTCAACACCTAGTTCACTCTTGTGCTTATGGGAACACATGCTATATTTTGGGTCTAAAGCTACCCTTTAAACACATTACCTTTATTACGTTCTATACTATACCAAGGCCATTACCAGGTCCTTATTTGACTTTGTTCCAATCTTTTGTACATATGTTTCTAAATGCTAACTCGGGCAAGCTCAGTAAAATTACTTTGTTTTGGGGCATAGCTTTTGATTTGGTTTAACTTTTTTAAATAAGAAAATTTAATATAATAACAGTATTAATTTACCCAAAATTTAAAACTACACAAGGAATTTTACAAAGATATTGATTTGACTGAGCAAAAGATAGAGTAAAAATTGGTTTTCTATATGCTTCATAAAAAGATTAATCAAATTGTATGCTTAAATTTTGATTTAAAAGAGAGATGAATGGAGACCTTTCTTATAATCAACAAGTGTAACATTCTAAGGCAAAAAAAGAGAAACCTTTTCAAATTTGATGCGCATGTCTTCAATTCTTGAAGCCAACTTAGCACTCCGAAGTGTTTTGAGGACCACTAATTTATGTTCTTTAAAGGTGCATGGTTGTTCTTTATAAGAAAATTTGTTTCCATACTAAACAACCCATTAGAATAATATGCTAATCATTTAAAACTTGACTCATCAAACATAAGGGTGACAAAACAATAATGTAAGAAATCTCCTCTATTATTGTATTAGATCCCATCGATTTTATGGTATTTCATTTTCTTAATTTATCTAATTTTTTAATTTTTATTTACTTAATAATAAAATTGTAATTTATTATTATTTATAAATTTTTACTTAATTAATTTATAGTAATTCTAACCAAATCCAATGGAGATGAAACAAATGTTATTCGATT
>JAIUJO010002014.1:0-12500 GCA_023846275.1 Vanilla planifolia
AAGAAGTAGAAGAAGAAGTAGCGTAGTAGTAGAAGAAGAAGAAGAAGAAGGAGAAAGAGAAGAAGAAGAAGAAGAAGACGAAGAAGAGGAAGAAGGAGAAGAAGTCAAAGAAGTTGAATAGGAGGAGGAAGAAGAAGAAGAAGAAGAAGAAGAAGTAGAAGTAGAACAAGAAGAACAAGATGAACATGAAGAAGAAGAAGAAAGAGAAGTTGATGGTGGTGATGAAGAAGAAGATGTAGATGAAGAAGAAGAAGAAGGAGAAGAAGAGCAAAAAGAATATAAAGAAGAAGGAGAAGAATAAGAAGAGGAGGAGGAAGAAAAAGTGGAAGAAGAAGAAGAAGAACAACAGGAAGAAGAAAGAATGTGAGAAGAATAGATGGAAAAGGAGGAAGAAGAAGAAGAAGAAGAAAAGGAAGGAGAAGAAGAAGGAGAAGTCAAAAAGGAAGAAGAAGAAGAAGAAGAAGAAGAGGACAAAGGAGAAGAAGTCAAAGTATAATAAGAAGAAGATGAGGAAGAAAAAGTACAAGAAGAACAAGAAGAAGAAGGTGATGAAGAAGAAGAAGAAGAAGAAGAGGAAGAACAATAGGAAGAACAAGGAGAAGAGGAAGAAGAAGGAGAAGAAGAAGAAGAAGAGGAAGAAGAGGAAGAAGAAGAAGACGGCGAAGAAGAAGACGAAGAAGAAGAACAAGAAGTACAAGAAATGATGGTGAAAAAGAAGAAAAAGAAGAACAAGAAGAAGAAGAAGAAGAAGAATAAGAAGAAGGAGAACAAAAAGAAGAAGAAGAGGAAGAAGAAGGAGAGGAAGAAGAGGGAGGAGAAGAAGAAAAAGGAGGAGTAGAAGAAGAAGAAGAAGAAGAAGAAGAAGAAGAAGAAAAAGAAGAAGGAGAAGAAGGAGAAGAAGAAGAAAAATAAGAGGGTGAAGAAGAAGTAGAAGAAGAAGAAGAAGAAGAAGAAGTGGAAGAAGTAGAAGAAGCATAATAGGAAAATGTAGAAGAAGAACAACAACAAGAGGAAGAATAAGAAGAAAAATAATAATAATAATAAGTAGAAAAAGAAGTGGAAGAGAAACAAGAAGAAGAAGGAGAAGAAGAAGAGGAAGAGGAAGAATTAGAAGTAAAAGAAGAAGCTATAGAAGAAGAAAAAGAAGAAGTTGAAGGAGAAAAAGAAGGACAAGGACAAGAAGAAGAAGAAGAAGAAGAAGAACATGATGATGAAGAGGAAGAAGAAGAAGATTATGATGAAGAAGAAGAAGAAGAACATGATGATGAAGAGGAAGAAGAAGAAGATTATGATGAAGAAGAAGAAGAAGAAGATGGTGATGAAGAAGAAGAAGAAGAAGAAGAAGTGGAAGAATTAGAAGAGGAAGAAGAAGAAACAGAAGAGCAGGTCGAATAAGAAGAAACAGAAGAAGAAACAAAAGAAGAAGTAGAAGAAGAAGAAGAAGAAGAAGAGGAAGAGGAAGAAGATGAGGAAGAAGAAGAAGAAGAAAAAGAAGAGGAAGAGGAAGAAGATGAAAAGAAGAAGAAGGACAAGGAGAAGAAGAATAAGAAATGGATGAAGAAAAAGAAGTAGAGAAACAAGAAGGAGAAGAAGAACAAGAAGAATAAGTGCAAGAAGAAGAAGATTTAGAAGAAGAAGATGATAAAAAAGAAGAAGAGGAATAAGAAAAGGAGAAGAAAATGATAAGGATAAGAAGAAGAAGAAGAAGAATAAGAAGAAGAAGTAGAAGAAGAAGAAGAAAATCAGATGATCATAAAGATGAAGAAGAAGACATAGAGCATGAAGAAGAAGAAGAAGTAGAAAAAGGCAAAGAATTAATAGAGGAAGAAGAAGAAGAAGAATAAGAGGAGCAGGAAGAAGAAGAAGTTGAAGAAGAAGAAAAAAAAGAAAAAGAAGAATAGAAAGAAGAAGAAGAGCAAGAAGAAGAAGAAGAAGAAGAAGATGAAGAAGAAGAAGAAGGAGAAGGAGAAGAAGAAGAAGAAGAAGAAGAAGAAGAAGAAGAAGTGGATGAAGATTAAGAAGAAGATGAGAAGGATTAAGAAATAGAAAAAGAAGAAGAAGAAGAAGAAGAAGAAGAAGAAGAACAAGAAGAAGAAGAAGACAAAGAAGAAGAAGAAGAAGAAGAAGAAGAAGAAGAAGAAGAAGAAGAAGAAAAGGGGAAGAAGAAGAGGAAGAAGAAAGGAAGAAGAAGAAGAAGAATAAAAAGAAGAACTAAAAGAAGTTGTAGAAGGGGAAGAAGAAGAAAAAGAAGAAGAAGAGGCAAAGAAGAATTAAGAGGATCAGAAAAGGTGTAGAAGGATGAAGAAGAAGAAGAAGAAGAAGAACAGGAAGAAGAGGAACAAGAAGAAGAAGAAGAAGAAGAAGAAGAAGATAATGATGAAAAGGAGAAGGAAGAAGAAGAAGAAGAAGATGATGAAGAAGAAGAAAAAGAAGAAGTAGAACAAGAAGTGGAGGACAAAGAAGAATAAGATGATGAAAAAGAAGAGGAAGAAGAAGAAGCGGAAATAGAAGAAGCGGACAAGGAAGAAGAAGAAGAAAAAAAGGAGGAGGATCAGAAGATGAGGTCGAAGCAGAAGAAGAAGCGGAAGAAGAAGAAGAAGAGGAAAAGTCGAAGAAGAAGAAGAAGAAGAAGAAGTGGACTAAGATTTTGAGAAAGATGAGATGAGAACGAAGAATAAGAAAAAAAAGAAGTCGAAGAAGAAGAAGAAGAAAAAGAAGTAGAAGATGGTAAAGAAGAATAAGAAAAAGAAGTAGTAGTAGCAGCAGAAGAAGAAGAAGAAGAAGAAGAAGAAAATGGGAAGAAGAAGGGAAAGAAGAAGAGGAAGAAGAGGAGGAGGAGGAAGAAGGAGAAGAACAAGAAGAAGGACAAAAGGAAGTAGTAGTAGAAGAGGAAGAAGAAGAAAAAGAAGAAGAAGAAGGCAAAGAATAATTAAGTAGATAAGAAGAGGTGGAGGATGATGATGAAGAAGAAGAAGAAGAAGAAGAAAAAGAACAAGAAGATGATAATAATGAAGAGAAAAAGGAGGAGGATCAGAAGATGAGGTCGAAGCAGAAGAAGAAGCGGAAGAAGAAGAAGAAGAGGAAAAGTCGAAGAAGAAGAAGAAGAAGTGGACGAAGATTTTGAGAAAGATGAGATGAGGACAAAGAATAAGAAAAAAAAGAAGTCGAAGAAGAAGAAGAAGAAAAAGAAATAGAAGAAGGTAAAGAAGAAGTAGTAGTAGTAGTAGTAGTAGAAGAAGAAGAAGAAGAAAATGGGAAAGAAGAAGGGAAAGAAGAAGAAGAGGAGACGAGGGAGGAGGAAGAAGGAGAAGAACAAGAAGAAGAACAAAAGGAAGTAGTAGTAGAAGAGGAAGAAGAAGAAAAAGATGAAGAAGAAGGCAAAGAATAATTAAGAGGATAAGAAGAGGTGGAGGATGATGATGAAGAAGAAGAAGAAGAAAACAAAAAAGAAGAGAAAGAAGAAGAAGAAGAAGAAGAAAAAGAACAAGAAGATGATAATAATGAAGAGAAAGAAGAAGATGAAGAAGTAGAAGAAGAAAAAGTAGATGAGGAAGGCGAAGAAGAATAAGAAGTTAAAGAAGAAGGAGAGGAAGAAGAAGAAGAGGAGGTAGAAGAAGTGGAAGAGGAAGAAGAAGAAGAAGCGGAAGAAGAAGAAGAAGAGGTAGAAGAAGAGGAAGAAGAAGAAGAAGAAGAAGAGGAAGAAGTTGAGGAAGAAAAAGAATAGAAGAAGTAGAAAAAGAAGAAGAAGATTATAATGATGAAAAGAAAGAAGAAGATGAAGAAGTAGAAGAAGAAAATGATGAAGAGGAAGAAGAAGAAGTGGAGGAAGGCAAAGAAGAATAAGAAGATAAAGACGGACGAGAGGAAGAAGAAGAAAAGGAGGTAGAAGAAGTGGAAGCAAAGAAGAAGAAGAAAAAGCAAGAGGAGGAGGATCAAAAGAAGAGGTAGAACAAGGAGATGAAGATGAAGAAGAAGAAGAAGAGGGAAGAAGTCAAAGAAGATGAAGAAGAAGAAGAAGAAGAAGATAAAGAGGAAGAAGAAGAGGAAGAGGAAGAAGAAGAAGAAGAAGAAGAAGAAGTGAACGAAGAAGAAGAAGAAAAGAAGAGGATGAAAGAATAAGAAAAGAAGAAGAAGAAGAAGGAAAAGAAGAAGAAAAAGAAGATGATGATGATGATGAAGAAGAAGAAGAAAGAAGAGGAGGTGGAAGAAGAAAAAGAAGAGGAAGAAGAAGAGGAAGAGATAGAAGAAGATGATGATGATGAAGAAGAAGAAGAACATGAAGAATAAGAATAACAAAAAGATGATGAAGAAGAAGAAGAAGAATAGGAAGAGTTAGAAGTGAAAGAAGAAGAAAAGAACAAGAAGCAAGTGGTAGAGGTAGAGGAAGAAGAAGAAGACAAAGATGAAGAAGAAGAATAAGAAGAAGAGGACTATGAAGAAGAAAAAGAAGAGGAGGGGGACCAGAAGAAGAGGAAGATCAAGAAGAAGAAGAAGAAGAAGAAGAAGTAGAACGAGAAAAAGAAGAAGAAAAAGAGGAAAAGGAAGTTGAAGAAAAAGAGGAAAAAGAAGTAGAAGAAAAAGACGAAGATGAAAAAGAAGAAGAAGAGAAAGAAGAAGATGATGTAGAAGAAGAAGAAGATTATGAAGAAGAAGAAGATTATGAAGAAGAAGAAGAAGAAGTGGAAGAAGAAAAAGCAGAAGAAGAAGGAGATGATAAAGAAGAAGACATAATTGAAGAAGAAGACGAAGGAGACGAAGAATAAGGGGAAGAAGAACAGGAAGTAGGAGAAGAAAAAAAGAAAAAGAAGAATGAGAAGAAGAAGAAGAAGAAGATGAAGACAAGGAAGAAGAAGTAATAGTGCAAGATGAAAGGGAAGAGAAAGAAGAAGATGAAGAAGAAGAAGAAGAAGAAGATGAAGAAGTAAAAGGAGAAGGCAAAGAAAAAGAAGAAGTAGAAGAAGAAGAAGAAGAAGAAGAAGAAGAGGAAGAAGAAGAAGAAGAAGTTGAAGAAGATGAAGAGAAGAAGAGGAAGAAGTTGAGGAAGAAGAAGAACAAGAAGCAAAAGAAGTGGAGGAAGAATTGGAAGAAGAAGACGAAGAAGAAGAAGAAGAAGAAGAAAAGAAGAAGAAGTAGTAGTAGAAGAATAAGAAGAAGAAGAAGAAGAAGAAAAAGAAGAAGAATAAGAATAAGAATAAGAAGAAGAAGAAGAAGAAGAAGACAGAAGAAAAAGAAGAAGAAGAAGAACAAGAAGAAGAAGAAGTGGATGAAGAAGAAGAACTAAATGGTGAATGAGAAGAAGAGTAATAAGAAGCAGAAAAAAGGGATGAAGAAGAAGATGATGACGATGAGGGAGAAGAAGAATATGATGATAATAACGATTTAGAAGAAGCAGAAGAAGTGCTTGAAGAAAAAGAAGAACCAAAAGAGGATGAAGAAGAAGATGTCAAAGAATAAGAAGAAGAAGGCGAGTTGGAAGAAGAAGTAAAGGAAGAACATTAAAACTTAGATGAAAAGAAGAAGAAGAACAAGAAGAAAAAGAAGAAAAAGTTAATGAAAAAGAAGTAGAAGAAAAAGACAAAGATGAAGAAGAAGAACAAGAAGAAAAAGAGAAAGAAGAAGAAGAGGAAGAAGAAAGAGAAGAAGAAGAAAAAGGAGTAGAAGAAGAAGAAGAAGAAGAAGAAGAAGAGGAAGCAGTAGTAGAAGAAGAAGGAGACGAAGAAGAAGAAGAAGAAGAGGGTGAAGAAGAAGTAGAAGAAGAAGAGGAAGAAGAAGAAGAAACATAATAGAAAAAAGAAGAAAAAGAAGAAGAATAAGAAGAAAAATGGGAAGAAGAATAAGAGGTTGAAGAAAAAGAGGAGGAAGAAGTGGAAGAGAAACAAGAAGAAGAGGAAGAAGAAAAAGAAGTGGAAGAAGAAGAATTAGAAGTAAAGGAAAAAGTAGCAGTAGTAGAAGAAGAAGGCGAAAAAGTTGGAGGAGAAGAAGAAGAAGAAGAAGCGGAAGAACAAGAAGAAGAAGAAGAAGAAGTGGAAGAATAAGAAAAGGAAGAAGAAGAAGAAGCAGAAGAAGTCGAAGTAGAAGAAGCAGAAGAAGAAGCAAATTTGGAAGAAGTAGAACAAGAGGAAGAAGAAGAAGAAGAATTGGAAGTGGACGAAGAAGGAGAAGTAGAGGAAGAAGAAGGTGAGGAAGAACAAGAAGAATAAGTATAGGAAGAAGAAGATGTCAAAGAAGAAGATGATGAAAAAGAAGAATTAAGTCAAGAAGAAGGACAAGAAGGAAATCATGATGAACATAAAAATGAAGAAGAAGAAGTAGACAATGAAGAAGATGAATAAGTAGTAGTAGTAGTAGAAGAAGAAGAAGAAGAAGAAGTATTAATAGAGGAGGAAGATGAAGAAGAACAAGAGGAAGTCGAAGAAAAAAAGAAGAAGAAGGCGAAGAAGTAGAAGAAGAAGAAGTGGACAAAGATTAAGAAGAAGATGAGAAGAGGACAAGGAATGAGAAAAAGAAGAAGTGGAAGAAGAAGAAGAAGAAAAAGAAGAAGATGTTGACAAAGAAGAAGAACTAGAAGAAGAAGAACAACAAGAAAAGGGAAGAAGAAGTGGAAGAAGAGGAGGCGGAGGAGGAGGAAGAAGAAGAAGAACAAGAAGTAGAACAAAAAGAAGTAATAGTAGAAGAGGAAGAAGAAGAAAAGAATAAGAAAAAGGCAATGAATAATTAGAAAGAAGCGAAAGAAGAAGAAGAGGAAGTGGATGAAGAGCAAAAAGAAGAAGAAGAAGAGGATGATGATGATGAAGAAGAAGAAGAAGAATTGACCAAAGAAGAATCAAAAGAAGAGGAAGAAGATGAAGAAGATGATTTAGTTAAAGAAAAAGAAGAAGAAGAAGAAAAAGAAGTAGAAGGAGAAGAAAAAGAAGAAGAAGATGAAGAAGATCAAGAGGAAGAAGAAGAAGAAGAAGAGGAAGAAGAAGTAGTACTAAAAGAAGAAGCAAAGGAAGAAGAAGAAGATGAACAAGAAGAAGAAGGAGAAAAATGGGAAGAAGAAGAAGAAAAAGAAGAAAAATTAGAAGAATGTGGGTCACAAGGAAAGAAAGAGGAGGAGGAAGAAGAAGAAGAAGAAGAGGAAGTAGTAGAGGAAGAAGAAGAAGAAGAAGAAGGAGAAGAAGTGGAAGAAGTACATGAAGAAGAAGATGAAGAAGAAGAAGAAGAAGACAAAGAAGAAAAAGAAGTAGAAGAAGAAGAAGAAGGGGAAGAAGAAGAAGAAAAAGAAGAAGAAGTGGTGGAAGAAGAAGAATAAGAAGAACAAAAAGGAGAAGAAGAGGAAGAAGAATAAGAAGGCGAAAAAGAGATAAAGAAGAAGATGATGAAGAAGAAGAAGAAGAGGAAAAACATGATGACGATAATAATTAAGAAGCAGAATTAGAAGTGCTTGAAGAAGAAGAAGAAGAAGAGGAAGAAGAACAACAACAACAAGAAGATGATGAGAAGAAGAAGCTGAACATGAAGAAGTGAAGAAGAAGAAGAACAAGAAGATGAGGTGTAAGAAGAAGTAGAAGGACAAGAAAATGTGGATAAAAAGAAGAAGAAAATGAGAAAAGGACAAAGAAGAAGAAGATGATGATGATGATGATGAAGTTGAAGAAGATTAGGAAGAGAAAGAAGAAGAAGTGGAAGAAGAAGAAGAAGAAGAAGAAGAAGGACAAGGAGAGGAAGGAAAAAAAGAAGAAAGGGAGGAGGAAGAAGAAGAAATAGATTAAGAAGAGGAAGAAGAAGAAGAAAAAGAAGAAGAAGAAGAAGATTAAGAAGAAGAAGAAAAAAGGGGAAGAAGAAGGTGAGGAAGAAGGATAAGAAGAGGAAGGGAAAAAAAGGAGAGGAAGAATAGGAAAAAGAAGGAGAAGAAGAGGAAGAAGAAGAAGAAGAAGGCAAAGAGGAAGAAGAAGAAGAAAAATAAGAAGAAGAAGAAGAAGAACAAGAAGAACAAGAAGAAGGAGACGAAGAGGAAGAAGAAGAGGAAGAAGAAGAAGAAGAAGAAGAAGAAGAAGAAGAAGAAGAAGAAGAAGAAGAAGAAAAGAAGAAGAAGAAGAAGAAGAAGAAGAAATAGACAACGAAGAAGAGGAAAAGATGAGGAAAAAGAAGAAGGAAAAGAAAAAGAGGAAGTAGTAGAAGAACAAAAAGAATAAGAAGAAGAAGGACAAGGACAAGGACAAGGAGAAGAAGAAGAAGAGGAAGGCAATAAACTCATAGAAAAAGAAGATGAAGAAGAATTAGAATAAGAAGAAGAGGAGGAAGAAGAACAACAAGAAGAAGAAGGAGAAGAAGAAGATTAAAAATAAGGAGAAGAATTAGAAGAAGAGGAGGAAGAAAGAGAAGGAGAAAAAGAACAAGAAGAAGAAGAAGAAGGAGATCGAGAAAAAGAAGATGAAGTAGAAGAGGAAGAAGAAGAAGAAGAAGAAGAAGAAGAAGATTAAGAAGAGGAAGTAGTAGTCGTAGAAGAAGAAGAAGAACAAGAATAAGAACAAAAAGAAGAAGAATAAGAAGAGCACGAAGAAGTAGAGGGAGAAGAAGAAGATTATAAAAAGGAGGAAAAAGAAGAAGAAAAGGAAGACAAAAAGGATGAAGAAGAAGAAGATGAAGAAGAGGAAGAAGAAGAAGAAGAAGATGAAGAAGAAGAAGAAAAAGAAGAAGATGAAGAAAATGAAGAAGAAGAGGAAGAAGAAGAAGAAGAAGAAGAAGAAGAAGAAGAAGAATAAAAGAAAGAAGAAGAAGAAAAGGAAGAAGGAGAAGAAGAAAAAAAAAAGAGGAAGAAGAAGAAGAAGAATAAGAACAAGATGAAGAAGGAGAGGTAGTTGTAGAAGAGGAAGAAGAAGAAGAAGAAGAAGAAGAAGAAGGAGAAGAAGACAAATAATTAGAAGAAGAAGAAGAAGGAGATGTGGAAGTAAAAGAAGAAAAAGAACACAAAGGAAAAGAAGAAGAAGAAGTAGAAGTAGAAGAAGAAGAAGAAGAAGAAAGAGAAGAAGAAGAAGTAGTAGTAGAAGAAGAAGTAGAAGAAGCAGAAGAAGTAGAAGAAGAACAAGAACAAGAACAAGAAGAAGAAGACGAAGAAGAAGAAGAAGAAGAGGAAGAAGAAGAAGAAGAAGAGGAAGAAGAAAAGAAGAAGATGAAGATGAAGAAGAAGAAGACAACGAAGAAGAGGAAAAGATGAGGAAAAAGAAGAAGAAAAAGAAAAAGTGGAAGTAGTAGAAGAAGAAAAAGAATAAGAAGAAGAAGAAGAGGAAGGCAATAAACTCACAGAAGAAGAAGATGAAGAAGAATCAAAATAAGAAGAAGAGAAAAAAGAAGAAGAACAAGAAGAAGAAGGAGAAGAAGAGGATTAAAAATAAGGACAAGAGGAAGAAGAAGAAGAGGACGAAAGAGAAGGAGAAAAAGAACAAGAAGAAGAAGAAGGAGATCGAGAAAAAGAAGATGAAGTAGAAGAGGAAGAAGAAGAAGAAGAAGAAGAAGAAGAAGATTAAGAAGAGGAAGTAGTAGTCGTAGAAGAAGAACAAGAACAAGAATAAGAACAAAAAGAAGAAGAATAAGAAGAGGAAGAAGAAGTAGAGGGAGAAGAAGAAGATCAAAAAAATGAGGAAAAAGAAGAAGAAGAGGAAGACAAAAAGGATGAAGAAGAAGAAGATGAAGAAGAGGAAGAAGAAGAAGAAGAAGAAGAAGAAGGAAAAGAAGAAGATGAAGAAGAAGATGAAGAAAATGAAGAAGAAGACGAAGAAGAAGAAGAAAAAGAAGAAAAGGAAGAAGAAGAAGAAAAGGAACAAGGAGAAGAAGAGGGAGAAGAAGAAAAAAAGAGGAAGAAGAAGAAGAAGAAGAAGAATAAGAAGAATAAGAAGAAGATGAAGAAGGAGGAGAGGAAGTTGTAGAAGAGGAAGAAGAAGAAGAAGAAGGAGAAGGAGAAGAAGATGAATAATTAGAAGAAGAAGAAGAAGAAGGAGATGTGGAGTAGAAGAAGAAAAAGAAGACAAAGAAGAAGAAGTAGAAGTAGAAGAAAAAGAAGAAGAAGAAAGGGAAGTAGTAGTAGTAGTAGAAGAAGAAGAAGTAGAAGAAGAAGAAGAAGAAGAAGAAGAAGAAAAAAAGATGAAGAAGAAGAAGAAGAAAAAGAAAAGGAGGAACAAGAAGAGGAGGAAGAAGAAGAAGTAGATGAAATGGAAGAAGAAGTTGAAGAGGAGGATTAGGAAGAAGAAGAAGTAGAAGATGATGATGGAGAGGAAGAAGAAGAAGAAGAAGAAGAAGAAGAAGAAGATGAAAAAGAACAAGAGGAAGAAAAGTAAGAAGAAGAAGAAGAAGTAGGAGGAGGAGAAGAACTTGAAGAGAAAGAAAAAAAAGAAGAGGAACAAGAAGAAGAGAAAAAAAGTTTGTTGAGGAAGAAGAGGAAAGAGATGAAGAAGAAGAACAAGAGGAAGAGAAAGAAGTAGAAGAAGACGGAGTAGAAGAAGAAGAAGAGGAAGACGAAGGGGAAGAAGAAGAACAAGAGGAAGAAGAAAAGAAAGAAAAAGAAGAAGAAGGAGAATAACAAGAAGAGAAAGAAGAAGAAGAAGAAGGGGACGAAGAAGAAGAAGAAGAAGAAGAAGAAGAAGAAGAAGAAGTTGTAGAAGCAGAAGAAGTAGAAGAAGAAGAAGAAGAAGAAGAAAATGGTGAAGCAGGAGAAGAAGAAAAAGTAGAAGAAGAAGAAGATAAAGAAGAAGGAAAAGATGAAGAAGATGATGAAGAAGAGGATGAATAGGATGAAGAAGAAGAAGGAGAAGAAGAGGAAGAAGTAGAGGAAGAAGAAAAAGGGGAAAAAGAATAGTAGGAGGAAGAAGAAGAAGAAGAAGAAGTAGAAGAAGAAGTTGAAGAAGGGGAAGCAGAGGAAGAAGAAAACGAGAAAGAAGTGGAAGAAAGAGAAGAAGAAGAAGGAGAAGAAGAAGAAGAAGAAGAAGAAGAGGAAGTAGAGGAAGAAGAGGAAGAAAAATAAGAATTAAAAGAAGATGAAGAAGAAGAATAGGAAGAAGAGGACGAAAAAGAAGAAGAATGAATAGAAGAAGAGGAAGAGGAAGGGGAAGAAGAACAGGAAGTGGAAGAAGAAGAAGAAGAAGGAGAAGGAGAAGAAGAAGAAGGAGAAGTAAAAGAGGAAGAAGAATAAGAAGAGGTAACACAGGAAGAAGAAGAAGAAGAAGAAGAAGAAGAAGAGAAACAAGAAGAAGAAGTGGAAGTAGAAGAAAAAGAAGAAGAAAAAGAAGAAGAAGATGAAGGAGGACAAGAAGAAAAGGAAGAAGAAGATAGGGAAAAACAATAGACGGAAGGAAAAGAAGAAGAAGAAGAAGAAGAAGAAAAAGAAGAAGATGTCGAAGAAGAAGAGGAGGAGGAGGAAGAAGAAGATGAAGAAAAAGAATGAAGAAGAAAAGGCATAAGAAGAAGAAAAGGAAGAAGAAGAAGAAGAAGAAGAGGAAGAAGAGGAAGATGACGTTAAAGAATGGGAAGGAGAAGAAGAAGAAGAAGAAGAAGGAGATGAAAGAGTAGAACAAGGAGAAGAAGAAGAAGTAGAAGAAGAAGAAGAAGAAGAAGAAGAAGAAGGACAACAACAACAACAACAACAAGAAAAAGAAGGAGAAGAAAATGAAGAAGATGATGAAGGAGAAGGAGATGGAGAAGAAAAGAATGAAAAGAAGAAGAAGAGGAAGAAGAAGAAGAAGAATATGTAGATTAAGAAAAGGAAGAAGAAGAGGAAGAATAACACGAAGAAGAAGAAGATGATAAACAAGAAGAAGAAGAAGAAAAGAAGGATTAAAAGAGGAAGAAGAAGATGAAGAAGATGGATAAGAGGAGGAAGAAGAAGAAAGGAAAGAACAAGAAGAAGATGTTGAAGAAGAAGACGAAGAAAGAGAACAAGAAGGAGAAGAAGAAGAAGAAGAAGAAGAAGAGGAAGAAGATAAAGAAGAAGAAGGAGAAGAAGACGGAGAAGAAAAAAAAAAGGAAGAAGAAGAAGCAGATGAATAAGAAGGAGAGGATGTTGAAGAAGAGGAAGAAAGATGTAGAATAAGAAGAAGAAGAAGGAGACGAAGAAAAAAAAGATGAAGGAGAAGAAGAAGATGGAGAAGAAGGAGAGGAAGAAGAAGACGAAGAAGATGAAGACGAATAATTAGAAGAGAAGAAGAAGAACATGTGGAAGTAGAAGAAGAAAAAGAAGACAAAGAAGAAGTAGAAGAAGAAGAAGAAGAAGAAGAAGTAGAAGGAGAAGAAGAAGAAAAAGAAGAAGAAGTAGTAGAATAAGAAGAAGAAGATGAAGTAGAAGAGGAAGAAGAAGAAGAAGAAGAAGAAAAAGAAGAAAAAGAAAAAGAACATGAAGAAGACAAAGAGGAAGAGGAGGAAGAAGGAGAAGAAGTAGAAGAAGTAGAATATGATGATGGAGAGGAAGATGAAGAAGAAGAAGATGAAGTGGAAGATGAAAAAGTAAAAGAAGAAGAAAAGCATGAAGA
>JAIUJO010002014.1:15000-22500 GCA_023846275.1 Vanilla planifolia
GAAGAAGAAGAAGAAAAAGAAGAAGAAGAAGAAGGTGGAGAAGGAGAGCAAGAGGAAGAAATGGAAGAAGAAGATGGAGAAGAAGGTGAGGAAGGAGAAGAAGAAGAGGAAGTAGAAGAAAAAGTGGGTGGAGAAGAAGAAGAAGATGAAGTGGGGGAAGAAGAAGAAGAAGAAGAACAAGAAGAATAAGAAGAAGTAGTAGAAAAAGAAGAAAAGGAAGAGGAAGAAGAAGAAGAAGAGGAAAAGGAATAAAAAGAAGAGGAAGAAGAAGAAAAAGTAGAAGAGGAAGAAGAAGAAGAGGAAGTAGAAGAGAAGAAGAAGAAGAAGAAGAAGAGAAAGAAGAAGAAGAGGTTGAAGAAAAAGAAGATCAAGTTGAAGAAGAAGAAGGAGAAGAGGAAGAAGACGTAGAAGAAGAAGATGAAGAAGATAAAGAAGAAAAACAAGAAGAAGAAAAAGGAGGAGGAGAAGAAGAAAAAGTAGAAAAAGAAGAAGAAGAAGATGATGATAATGAAGAACAATAGGATGAAGAAGAATTAGGAAGACAGAGGAGAAGAAGAAGAAGAATGAGAAGAAGAAGGCAAAGAACAAAAGGAAGAAAGAGAAGGAGAGGAAGAAGAACAAGAAGAAGACAAAGAAGAAGAGGAAGAGGAAGAAGAAGAAGACAAAGAAGAAGAAGAAGAAGAAGAAGAGAAAGAAGAAGAAAAAGAAGAGGAAGAAGAAGAAGAGGAAAAAGAAGATGAAGAAGAAGAAGATGAAGAAGAGAAGAAGAAGAAGAAGAAGAAGAAGAGGAAGAAGAAGGAGAAGAAGAACAAGAAGAAGGAGAAGAAGAAGATTAAGGAGAAGAACTAGGAAAAGAACAGGAAATTGAAGTAGAAGGAGAAGGAGAAGAAGAAGATGTAGTAAGTGTAGAAGATGAAGAAGAAGGAGAAATTGAAAAAGGACAAAAAGAAGTAAGAGATAAAGGAGAATATGAAGAGGAAGAACAAGAAGAAGAAGAAGAAGAAGATGAAGAAGAAGAAGATGAAGAAGAAGAAGATGAAGATGATGAAGAAGAAGAAGAAGAATCTGACAAAGATGAAGCAAAAGTTGAAGATGAGGTAGAAGAAGAAGAAGAAGAAGAAGAAGAAGATGAAGAAGAAGAGGAAGAAGACAAATGAGATAAAGAAGAGGAGGAAGAAGAAGAAGAAGAAGAAGGCCAATGAAAAGAGGAAGTAGGAGAGGAAGGGGAAGAAGTAGAAAAAGAAGAAGAGGAACAACAACAACAATAGAAAGAAGGGCAAGAAAAGAATAATTAGAATAAGAAGAAGAAGAAGAAGAAGAAGAATAAGAAGAAGAAGAATTAGTAATACTAGTAGTAGTAAAATATGAAGAAGAAGAAGAAGAAGGAGACAGAGAAGGAGAAGAAGAAGAAGAAGAGAATTATGAACAAGAAGGCAAACGAGAAGTAAAGAAAGACGAAGAAAAAGAAGAAAAAGAAGAAGAACAAGCTGAGGAAAAAAGACCTAGAAGACGATGTAGAAGAAGAAGAAGAGTAAGGAGGAGAAGAAGAAGAAGAAGAAAAAGAAGAAGAAGAAGAAGTAGAGGAGGAGGAGGAGGGAAAAAAAGAGGAGGAGGAGGAAGAAGAAGAAGAAGAATTAATAGAAGTAGAAGAAGAAGAAAAGGAAAGAGAAGAGGAAAGAGAAGAAGAAGAAGAAGCTGATGATGAAGAAGAAGAAGGAGAAGAAGAAGAAGAAGAAGAATAACAAGTAGTAGAAGAAGAAGAAAGAGAAAAAAAGGCGAAGAAGAATGAGAGCAAGAAGAAGACAATGAAGATGAAGAGTAAGAAGAAGGAGAATGGGAAGTAGAAGAAGACGAAGAAGAAGAAGAAGAAGAAGAAGAAGAAAAAGGAGAAAAAGAAAAAACAAAGAAGAAGAAGATCAAAAAGAAGAGTAAGAAGAAGAATAAGAAAAAGTAGAAGAAGAGGAAGAAAAAGAAGAGGAAGAAGAAGAAGAATAATAAGAAGAAGAAGAAGAAGAGGAAGAAGAAGAAGAAGATGAAGAAGATAAAGAAGAAGTACCAGAAGATGAAGGAGAAGAGATAAGAAGATGAATAAGAAGAAGAAGAAGAAGAAGAAGAACAAGAAGAAGAACAAGAAGAAGTGGAAGAAGAAAAAGAGGAAGAAGAAGAACAACAGGAAGAAGAAGAAGAAGAGGAAGAAGAGCAAAAAGAGGAAAAGGAAGAAGAAGAAGAAGAAAAGGAAGGGGAAGACGAAGAAGAAGAAGAAGAAGAAGGAGGAGGAGCAAGAGGAGAAGAAGAAGAAGGAGAAGATGATGAAGGAGATGAAGAAGAGGAAGAATGAGAAGAAGAAGAAGAAGAAGAAGAAGAAGACGAAGAGTAAAAAGAAGAAGAAGGGCAAGATGGAGAAGAAGATGAAGTAGAAGAAGAAGAAGACAAAGAAGAAGAAGAAAAAGAAGAAGAAGAGGAAGATTAAGAAGAAGAGTAAGAAGAAGAAGAAGAAGAAGAAGAAGAAGAAAAAGAGGAAGAAGATGAAGAGGAGGTTGAAGAAGAATAACAAAAAGAAAAAGAAGAAGAGGAAGAAGAAGAAGAAGATAAAAAGAAGAAGTAGAAGAAGAAGAAGAAGTGGAAGGAGAAGAAAAAGAAGAAGAAGAAGAAGAAAAACAAGAAGAATAAGAAAAAGAAGGAGAAAGAGAAAGAGAAGAAGAAGAAGAGGAAGGAAAAGAAGCAGTTGGAGAAGAAGAAGAAGAAGAAGAAGGAGGAGAAGAAGAAGAAGAAGAAGAAAATTAATTAAAAAATGAGAAGGAAGAAGAAGTGGGGGAAGAAGAAGAAGAAAAAAGAGAAGAAGAAAAAAAGAGAAGAAGAAGAAGAAGATATAGAAGAAGAAAGAAGGAAAAAAAGAAGAACGAGAAGGAGAGGAGGTAGAAGAAGAAGAAAAAGAAGAAGAAGAAGAAGAAAAAGAAGAAGAAAAAGTAGAAGAAGAAGGAGAGGAGAAGAAGAAGAAGAAGAAGAATAAGAAGAAGATGGAGAATAAAAAGAAGAGATGAAGGAGAAGAAGAAGAAGATGTAGAAGATGGAGAAAAAGAGGAAGAAGAATTTGAAGTGGGAGAAAAAGAAGAAGAAGGAGAAGAAGGAGAAGAAGGAAAAAGAGAAAAAGAACAAGAAGTAGGGGTAAAAAGAGGAGAAGAAGAAGAAGAGGAGGAGGAAGAAGGAGAAGAAGAAGAAGAAGAAGAAGAAGAAAAAGAAGAAGATTAAGACGGGGAAGAAGAAGAAGAAGAAGAATAAGAAAAAGAAAAAGAGCAAGAAGAAGGAGAAGATGGGGAAGAAGGGGAAGAAGAAAAGGAAGAAGGAGAAGAAGAGGAAGAAGAAGAACTAGGCAAAGAAGAAGAAGAAAAAGAAGATGAAGAAGGTGGAGAAGAGGAAGAAGAAAATAGAACAAGAAGGAGAAGAAGGAGATGATGAAGCCAAAGAGGAAGAAGAAGAAGAAGATGAAGAAGGAGAAGAATAGGAAGAAGAAGAAGAAGAAGAAGAAGGAGAAGAAGAAGAAGACGAAGAAGAACAAGAAGAAGAAGTAGAAGAAGAGGAATACAAAAAAGAAGAACAAGAAAAGGAAGAAGAAGAAGAGGAAGAAGATGAAGAAGAAGAAGAGGATTAGGAAGCAGATGAAAAATAAGAAGTAATTGAAGAAGAAGACGAAGAAGAAGAAGAGAAAGTAGAAGAAGAGTAAGTAAAAGAAGAGGAAGAACAAGAAGAAGGAAGAATTAAAAGAAGAAGAAACAGAAGAAGTAGAAGAAGAAGAAGAAGAAGAAGAAGATTAAGAATAAGAAGAAGAAGGAGAAGGAGAAGAAGTAGAAGAAGAAAAAGAGGAAAAGGGGGAGGAGGAAGAAGAAGAATAAGAAGGGGAAGAAGAGGAAGGAGAAGAGGAGGAGGAGGAGGAGGAGGAGAAAGAAGAAGAAGAAGAAGAAGAAGAAGAAGAAGAGGAAGAGGAGGAAGAAAAAGAAGAATTAGAAGAAGATGAAGAAGAATTATAGGTAGAGTAGGACAAAGAAAAAGAGAGGGAATAAGAAGAAGAAGAATAATAAAGAGAAAAAGAAAGAGAGGAAGGAAAAGATGTGGAAGAGAACAAAGTAGAAGTAGAAGAAGAAGGAGAAGAAGAAGATGATGAAGAAGAAGAGGAAGAAGAAAAAGAAGAGGTAAGAGAAGAAGAAGAACACGAAAAAGAAGAAGAGGAAGAAGAAGAAAAAGAATAAGAATCAGAAGAATCAAAAGTAGAAGAAGAAGAAGAAAAATAAGAAGAAGAGGTTGAAGGAGAAGAAGAAGATGAAGAAGAAGAAAGAAGAAAAGAAGAAGAAGAAGAAGAAAAGGTAAAAGAAAAAGGGGAAGAAGAATAAGAAGAAGAAGAAGGTTAAGAAGGAGAAGGAGAAGGAGAAGAAGAAGAAGAAGAAGGTGAAGGAGAAGAAGCAGAAGAAGAAGAAGAGGAAGAAGAAGAAGAAGAAGGACAAGAAGGAGAAGAAGGAGAAGGAGGGGAAGAAGGAGAAGAAAAATAAGAAGGGGATGAAGGACAACAAGGAGAACAAGAAAAAGGGGAAAAAAAGAAGTAGAAGAGGACGAAGAAGAAGAAGAATATTTATATTAAGAAGAGGAAGAACTAGAAGAAGAAGAACAAAAAGAAGAAGAAGAAGAAGAAGAAGAAGAAGAAGATAAAGAAGAAGAAGAAGAAGAATGATAAAAAGAGAAACAAGAAGCTGAAGAAGATGGAAATGAGGAGGAAGAAGAAGAAGTGGAAGAAGAAGAAGAAGAACAAGTAGGAGATGAGGAGGAGGAAGAAGAAGAAGAAGAAGAAGATTAAGAGGAAGAATAAGAGGAGGAAAGAGGAGAAGAAGTGAAGAGGAAGAAGGCAAAGATGATGAAGAAGAAGAAGAAGATGATGATGAAAAAGAAGAAGAAGAAGAAGAAGAAGAAGAGGAAGAAGAAAAAGAAGAAAAAGAAGAAGAAAAGTAGTAGTAGTAGAAGAAATAGAAAAAGCAGAAGAAGAAAAGGAGAAGAAGAAGAAGAAGAAGGAGAAGAAGAAGGAGAACGTGAAGTAGAATGAGAAGAAGAAGATGAGGAACGAGAAGTTGCTATAAATGAAGAGGAAGAAGAAGAAGAATAAGGAGAAGAAGAAGAAGAAGAAGAAGGAGAAAAAGGACAAGTAGAAGTAGGAGAAGAATGAGAAGATCAAGAAGAAGAGGAAGAGGAAGAAGATGAAGAACAAGAAGGACAATAAGTAGAAGAAGAAGAAGAAGGAGAAAAAGGACAAGTAGAAGCAGGAGAAGAATGAGAAGATGAAGAAGAAGAGGAAGAGGAAGAAGATGAAGAAGAAGAAGGAGAAGAAGAGGAAGAAGAAGAAGAAGATGAAGAAGAAGAAGAAGAAGAAGGAGAAGAAGAGGAAGAAGAAGGTGTAGAAGTAGTAAGAGAAGAGGAAGAAGAAGAAGAGTAAGAAAAAATACTAGAAGAAGAAGAAGAAGTAAAAGAAGAAGATGAAGAAGAAGAAGGAGAAGAAAAAGAAGAAGAAGAAGAAAGAGAAGAAGGAGAAGAAATAGAAGGAGATGAAGAAGAATGAGAAGAAAAAGAAGGGGACGAAGGAGAAAAAAGAGAACGAGAAGAAGGTGAAGACAAGAAGTAGAAGAGGAAGAAGAAGAAGAAGAATATGTATATTAAGAAGGGCTAGAAGTAGTATAAGAAGAAGAACAAGAACACGAAGAAGAGGAAGATAAAGAAGGAGAAGAAGAAGAAAGACAAAAAGAGAAAGAAGTTGAGGAAGATGGAAATGAGGAGGAAGAAGAAGAAGTGGAAGAAGAAGAAGAAGAAGAAGAAGAAGAAGAAGATGATGAAGAAGAAGAAGAAGAAGAAGTAGAAGAAGAAGAGGAGGAAGAAGAAGAAGAGCAAAACGAAAAGAAGTAGTAGTAGAAGAAGTATAAAAAGAAGAAGAAAAAAAGGAGAAGAAGAAGAAGAAGTAGAAGAAGAAGAAGAACGCGAAGTAGAAGGAGGCGAAGAAGACGAGGATGGAGAAGAAGTTGCAAAAGAAGAAGAAGAAGAAGAAGAAGAAGGAGAAGAAGAAGAAGAAGAATAAGGAGAAGAATAAGAAGAAGAAGAAGGACAAGAAGAAAAAGATGGAGAAAAAAGTGATGTAGAAGCAGGAGAAGAATGAGAAGATGATGAAGAAGATGAAGTTGAAGAAGATGAAGAAGAAGAAGAAGAAGATGTAGATTAAGAAGAGAAAGAAGAAGAAGAAGTAGAAGAAGAAGAAGAAGAAGAAGAAGAAGAAGAAGAAGAAGAGGAAGAAGGAGAAGAAGAGGAAGAAGAAGGTGTAGAAGGAGTAGAAGAAGAGGAAGAAGAAGAAGAGTAAGAAAAAAACATAGAAGAAGAAGAAGAAGAAAAAGAAGAAGATGAAGAAGAAGGAGGTGAAGAAGAAGAAGAAGAAAAATAGGAAGGAGAAGAAGAACAAGTAGAAATCAAAGAGCAAGAAGAAGAAGAAGAGGAAGAAGAAGAAGAAGTAGAAGAGGAAGAAGAAGGAGAAGAAGGAGAAGAAGAAGAAGTAGAAGATGATGAAGAAGAACAAGAAGAAAAAGAAGAAGAAGAAGGAGAAATAGAAGAAGAAGAAGAAGATGTAGATTAAGAAGAAGAAGAAGAAGAAGAAGAGGAGGAGGAAGAAGTAGAAGATGAAGAAGTAGGAGAAGAAGAAGAAGAAGAAGAAGAAGAAGAAGTGAAAGAAGAAGAAGAAGTAGATGAGGGAGAAGAAGAAGACGAAGAGAAGATGGAGAAAAAGGGGAAGAAGAAGTCGAAGAAGAATAAGAAGAAAAGAAAGAAGAATAAGAGGAAGAAGAGAAGAAGAAGAAGAAGAAGAAGAAGAAGAATGAGAAGCAGAAGACAAAGAGGAGGGGCAAGAAAGAGAAGATGAAGACGAAGAAGAAGAAGAAGAAGAAGAGGAAGAAGAAGATGATGATGAAGAAGAAGAATAGGAAGAAGTAGAAGGAGTGGTAGTAGACGAAGAAGAAGAAGAAGAAGAAGAGGAAGAAGACGGAGTTGAAGAATAAGAAGAATGAGAAGAAGAAGAAGAAGACAAAGTGTAAGAAAAAGAAGAAGAGGAAGAAGGAGAAGAAGAGGAAGTAAAAGAAGAAGAAGACAAAGAAGAAGAAGAAGAAGAAGAAGAGGAAGATGAAGAAGAAGACTGAGAAGATGAAGAAGAAGAAGAATATCAAGAAGAAGATGAAGAAGAAGATGGAGAGGAATTAGAAGAAGAGGGAGAAGAATTAGAAGAAGAAGAAGAAGATAAAGAAGAAGTAGCAAAAGAAGAACGAGAGAAGAAGAGGAAGAAGAAGACGAAGAAGAAGACGAAGAAGAAGGAGAAGAAGTGGAAGAAGAATAGGAAGAAGAAGACAAAGAAGAAGAAGAAGAAGAAGAAGAAGAAAAAGAATAAGAAAAAGAAAGAGAAAGAGAAAAAGAAGAAGAAGAAGAAGAGGAAGA
>JAIUJO010002014.1:27500-35000 GCA_023846275.1 Vanilla planifolia
ATGAAGAAGAAGAACAAGAACAAAATGAAGTAAGAAAAGAGGAAGAAGGAAAAAAGAAGAAGAAGAAGGAAAAGAAGAATTAGGACGATTAGAAGAAGTGGAGGAGGATGAAGAAGAAGAAGAAGGAGAAGAGGACGAAGAAGAGGAAGAAGAAGAAAAAGAAGATGATGATGACAATGATGAAGAGGAGGAAGAAGAAGAAGAAGAAGAATAAAAGAAGAGGAAGACAAAGAAGAATAAGAAGATGAAGAAGAAGGAGGGGAAGAAGAAGAAGAGGAAATAGAAGAAGTAGAAGAGGAAGAAGAATAAAAAGGAGGAGGAGGATCAAAAGAGGAGGTTGAAGAAGAAGAAGCAAAAGAAGAAGAAGAAGAGGAAGAAATCGAAGAAGAAGAAGAGCAAGAAGAAGAAAAGCAAGAGGAGGAAGAAGAAAAAAGGGAAGAAGAAGAAGAGGAAGAAGAAGGAAAAAAAGATGCAGAAGAAGCAAAAGAAGAAGAAGAAGAAGAAGAAGAAGAAAAAGAAGAAGACGAAGAAGAAGAAGAAGAAAAAGAAGAACAGGAAGAAGAAGAGGAAGAAGAAGGAGAAGAAGAAGAAGAAGAAGTAGAAGGAGGAGAAGGAGTAAACGAAGAAGAAAAGGATGAAGAAGAGGGAGCAGAAGAAGAAGAAAAAGAAGAAGAAGAAGAAGAAAAAAGGGAGAAGAAGAACAAGAAGAAGAAGAAGAGGAAGAAGTAAAAGAAGAAGAGGAAGAGGTAGTTGAAGAGAAACATGAAGGAGAAGAAGAAGAAGAAGAAGAAGAAGAAGTAGAAGAAACAGAAAAAGAAGAGTTAAAGAAGTAGAAGGAGAAAAAGTAGGAGAAGAAGAAGAAGAAGAAGAAAAAGAAGAAGATGATGATGATGATAAAGAACAAGATTTTGAAGAAAGAAGAAGAAGAAGAAGAAGAGGAAGAAGAAAAAGAAGAAGAAGAAGAAGAAGAAGAAGAAGAAGTGGAAGAATAAGAAGAGGAAGAAGAAAAAGCAATAGAAAAAGTCGAATTAGAAGAAGCAGAAGAAGAAGCAAAAGTAGAAGAAGAAGAAGAGGAAGAAGAAGAGGAAGATGAAGAAGAAGAGAAAGAAGAATTAGAAGAGGAAGAAGAAGATGAATAAGAAGTGGATGAAGAAGAAGAAGAAGTAGTGGAAGAAGAAGAAGAACAAGAACAAGAATAATACGTAAAAGAAGAAGAAGATGAACATGAAAAAAAGAAGAAGAATAAGAAAAAGTAGAAGAAAAAGAAGGAGAAGAAGAAGGAGAAGAAAAAGGAGGAGGAGGAGAAGAAGAATAAGAATAAGAAGAAGGAGAAAATCATGATGATGATAAAGATGAAGAAGAAGAAGTCGAGGATTAAGAAGAAGTAGTAGTAGTAGTAGAAGAAGAAGAATTAACAGAGAAAGAAGAAGAAGAAGAAGAAGAAGAAGAAGAACAGAGGAGCAGGAAAAGAATAACAAAAAAAGAAGAAGTGGAAGAAGAATAAGAAGAAAATGAAGTAGAAGAAGAAGGAAAGGAAGAATAAGAAGAAGAAGTAGAAGAAGAAGCAGAAGAAGGAGAAAAGGGGAGAAGAGAAAGAAGAAGAAGAAAAGAATAAGAAACAAGTAGCAGAAGAGGAGGAAGAAGAAGAAGAAGAAGAAGAAGAAGAAGAAGAGAACCATGAAGAAGAAGAACATTAAGAAGAAGAAGAAGAAGAAAAAGAGGAAGAAGTGGAAGATGGACCACAAGAAGAGGAAGATCAAGAAGAAGAACAAGTAGATGAAGAAGAAAGGGAAGAAGAAGACGAATAAGAAGAAGAAAAAGAAGAAGATGAGAAAGATAAGGAAAACAAAGAAGAGGAAGTAGAAGAAGAAGATGAGGAAGCAGAAGAGGAAAAGGAAAAGAAGAAGAAGAAGAAGAAAAAGAAGGAGAAGAAGAAGAAGAAGAAGATGAAGAAGAAGTAGAAGAAGAAGAACAAGATATTGAAGAAGAAGAAGAAGAAGAAGAAGAGGACGAAGAAGAAAAAGAAGAAGTGGAAGAAGAAGATGAAGAAGAAGATGTAGTTGAAGAAGAAGAAGAAGAAGAAGAAGTGGAAGAAGAACAAGAAGTAGAAGGTGAAAAAAAGGAGAAGAAGAATGAGAAGAAGAAAAATAAGGTGAAGATGAGGAAGAAGAAGAAGTAGTATTGGCTGAAGAAGGAGAAGAAAAAGAAGAAGATGAAGAAGTAGAAGAAGAAGAAGAAGGAGAAAAATGAGAAGGCAAAGAAGAAGAAGAAGAAGAAGAAGAAGAAGGATGTGGATTACAAGAAAAGGAAGAGGAGGAAGAAGAAGAAGAAGAAGAGGAAGAAGTAGAGGAAGAAGAAGAAGAAGAAGGAGATGAAGTGGAAGAAGAATAGGATGAAGAAGACGAGGAAGAAGAAGAAGAAGAGGAAGAAAGCGAAGAAGAAAAAGAAGAGGAAGAAGAAGAAGAAGAAGAAGAGGAAGAAGAAGAAGAAGAATGAAGAGAAGAAGAAGAAGGAAAAGAAGAAGTGGAAGAAGAAGAAGAAGAACTAAAAGAAGAATTAGAAGAACAATTATTAGAAGGAGAAAAAGAGATGAAGAGGAAGAGATGATGATGGAGAGAAGAAGAACATGATGATGATAATTATTAAAAAGAAGTAGAAGGAGAAGTGCTTGAAGTAGAAGTGGATGATGAAGAAGAAGTTGAAGAAGAAGTAAAAAGAGGAGAAGAAGAAGAAGACGAGTTGGCAGAAGTAGAGGAAGAACAACAAAATGTAGATGAAAAGAAGAAGAAGAAGAAGAAGAAGAAGAAGAAGAAGATGATGATTAAGAAAAAGAAGTAGAAGATGAAGAACACGAAGATGAAGAAGAACAATAAGAAGAAAAGTGGAAGAAGAAGAAGAAGAGGAAGAAGAAGGAGAAGAAGAAGAAGGAGAAGAAGACGAAGAAGAAGAAGAAGAAGAAGAAGAAGAAGAAGAAGCAGAAGAAGAAGCAAATGTAGAAGAGGAAGAAGAAGAAGAAGAAGAAGAAGAAGAAGATGAAGAAGAAGAAAAGGAAGAAGAAGAAGAATAATAATAAGAAGTGGACAAAGAAGAAGTAGGGGAAGAAGAAGACAATGAAGAAAAGAAAGAATAAGTGCAAGAAGAAGAAGATGTAGAAGTAGAAGATGATGAAAAAGAAGAAGAACAACAAAAAGAAGGAGAAGAAGGAAATCATGGTGATGATAAAGATGAAGAAGTAAAGGATGATAAAGAAGTAGTAGTAGTAGTAATAGTAGTAGTAGAAGAAGAAGAAGAAGAATTAATAGAGGAGGAAGATGAAGAAGAACAAGAGGATGAGGAAGAAGAATAACTTGATGAAGGAAAAGAAGAAGAAGAAGAAGAGCAAGAAGAACAAGAAGAAAAAGAAGAAGAAGAACAAGGCGAAGAAGAAGTAGAAGAAGGAGAAGAAGAAGAAGAAGAAGAAGTGGACGAAGATTAATAAGAAGATCAGAAGAGGACAAAGAAAAAGAAAAAGAAAAAGAAGTGGAAAAAGAATAAGAAGAAGAAGAAGAAGAAAAGGTGAAGAAGAAGAGAAAGAAGAAGAGGAAGAACAAGAAGAGGAGGAAAAAGAAGAAGAAGAAGAAGTAGCACAAAAAGAAGTAGTAGTAAAAGAGGAAGTGGAAGAAAAAGAAGAAGAAAAAGGCAAAGAATAATTAGGAGGATAAGAAGAGGTGGAAGAGGATGAAGAAGATGACTAAAGAAGAAGAAGAGGAAGAAGAAGAAGAAGAAGAAGAAAAATAAGAAGTAGTAGAAGAAGAAGAAGATAATGATGAAGAGGAAGAATAAAAAGAAGAACAAGAAGAAGAAAAAGAAGAAGAGGAAGAAGAAGAAGAAGAGGAAATCAAAGAAGAATAACAAGATGAAGAAGTATAAGAAGAGGAAGAAGAAAAAGAGAAAGTAAAAGAAGTGGAAGAGGAAGAAAAAGAAGGAGGTGGAGGATCAGAAGAAGAGGATACAGAAAAAGTAGAAGAGGAAAAAGAAGAAGAATAGGAGGAAGTAGAAGAAGAAGAAGAAATAGAAGAAGAAGAAGAAGAGGAAGAAGTAGACGAAGAAGAAAAGTAGAGGACGAAGAATAAGAAGAAGAAAAAGGACAAGGAAAAGAAGGAGAAGAAGAATACAAAGAAGAAGAAGAAGAAAAACAATAATAATAATAAGAAAAGAAGAAGATGATGAAGAACAAAAAGAAGAACAAGAAGAATAAAAAGAAGAAAAAAAAGAAGAAGAAGAAGAAGAAGAAGTCGAAGAGGAAGAAGAGGAGGAAGAAGAAGAAAAGAACACGAAGAAGTAGTAGAAGAGGAGGAAGAAGAAGAGGACAAAGAAGAAGAAGAAGAAGAATAAAAAGCAGTAGTAGATGAAGAAGAAGAATTAAGAATGGGACCACAAGAAGAGGAAGATGAACAAGAAGAAGAGGAAGAAGAAAAAGAAGGGGAAGAAGAAGATGAATATGAAGAAGAAGAAGAAGAAAAATAAGAAGAAGACAAGAAGAAGAGGAAGTGGAAGAAGAATAGGAGGAAGTAGAAAAAGAAGAGGAAAACGAAGAAGTAGGAGAAGAAGAAGAAGAAGATGAAGAAGAAGATGAAGAAGAAGAAGAAGAGGACGAAAAAGAAGAAGAAGTGGAAAAAGAAGAAGCAAAAGAAGAGGAAGAAGATTAAAAAGAAGATGTATTTGAAGAAGAAGAAGAAGTGCAAGACGAAGAGGAAGAAGAATAAGAAGTAGAAGGAGAAGAAAAAGAAGAAGAAGAACAAGAAGTAGAAGAAGATGAAGACGTGGAAGAAGTAGCAGTGGAAGAAGTAGAAAAAAAAGAAGTAGAATAAGAAGAAGGAGAAAAATAAGAACACGAAATAGAAAAAGAAGAAGAAGAAGAAGAAGTAGAAGAAGATTAATGTGGATCACTAGAAAGGGAAGAGAAAGAATAAGAAGAAGAAGAAGAAGATCAAGAAGTAGAGGAAGAAGAAGGAGGAGAAATGAAAGAAATATAAGAGGAAGAAGAAGAAGAAGAAGAAGAAGAACAAGAAGATAAAGAAGTAGAAGAAAAAGAAGGAGAAGAAGAAGAAGGCGAAGAAGAAGAAGAAGAAGAAGAAGAAGAAGATGATGATGATGATGAAAAAGAAGAAGAAGAAGAAGAAGAAGGAGAAGAAGACAAAGAAGAAGAAGAAGAAGAAGAAGAAGACATGGAAGAAGAAGATGAAGAAGAACTAAAAGGGGAAGAAGAGGAATAAGAAGTAGAAAAAGGGATAAAGAAGAAGATCATGACTAAGAAGAAGGAGAACATGATGTTGACAACAATTAAGAAGCAGAATTAGAAGTGCTTGAAGAAAAAGAAGAAGAGGAAGAAGAATAGGAACAAGAACAAGAACATGCTTCTTCTTCTACTTCTTCTACTTCTTCTGCTTCTTCTTCTTCTTTTTCTTCTTTTTCACCTTCTTCTTCCTGCTCCTTGTTCTTCTTCTTCTTCCTCCTCTATTAGTTCTTCATCTTTTTTGTGTCCTTCCTCTACTATTACTATTTCTTCTTCTTCTTCATCCTCTACATCTTCTTCATCTTTATCATCTTCATCTTTTTCTTCTTCTTCTTCTTCTTTCTTTTCTTCTTATTCTTCTTCATCTTCTTCTCGTACTTCTTCTTCTTCTTCTTTTTCTGTTTCCTCTACCTCTTCTTATTCTTCTTCTTTCTCATATTCAACTTTTTTCTTCTTTTTCTTATCGTTTCTTCTTCTTCATCAATATCTTCTTCTTCTTCCTCTTCTTCTTTTTCTTCATCTTCTCCTTCTTCTTCTTATTAATATTATTATTATTATTATTATTATTATTTATCTTTGCCTTCATCTTCTTCTTCTTCTTCATCTTCATCATCAACATCATCTTCTACTTCTTTTTCTTCTTCTTCTTCTTCTACTTCATCATATCCTTTTCATCTTCTTCTTCTTCTTCCACTTATTTTTCTACTTCCTCTACCTCTTCTTCTTCGAATTCCTCTTCTTTTCCTCAATTTCCTCCTCTTCTTCTTTTTTTACTTCTTCTTCTTCGTGTACTTTGTCTTCTTCATCTACATCTTATTCATCTTGTTCCACTTAATCATCATCATCATCATCTTCTTCTTCTTCTTCTTTTTCTACTTCTTCAACTTCTTCTTCTTCTACTTCTTCTTCTTCTTCTTCTTTTCCTCTTCTTCTTTTATTCTTCTTCTTCTTCTACTTCTTCTTCTTCTTTTTCTTATTCTTCTTCTTCTTCTTCTTCTTCTTCTCTGTCTTTTTATTATTATTCTTCTTCTACTTCTTCTTCATCATCTTCTTCTTCTTCTTTCTTTTATTCTTCTTCTTTTTCTTTCTCTTCTTCATCATCTTCTCCATCTTCTTCTCCTACTTTTTTTCTTCTTCTTCTACTGCTTTGTTATTCTTCTTCTTCTTCTTCTTCTCCTCCTCCTCCTTCTTCTTCTTCTTCTTTTTCCTCTTCTCATTCTTCCTCCTCTTGTTGTTCTTCTTCTCCTACCTCTTCATCTATTTCTTCTTATTCTTCTTCTTCTTCATCGTCATCTTCTTGTTCTACTTCGTCTTGTTCTTCTTCTTCTTTTTCTTCCACTTCTTCTTCTTCTACTTTTTCTTTCTTTTCTATTTCTTGTTCTTTTTTGTCTTCCACTTCCTGCACTTCTTCTGCTTCTTTGTCTTCTTCTTGCTCAATTTCTTCTTCTTCACCATCTTCTTCTTCTTCATCTTCTTCTTTTTCTTCTTCTTTTGCTTCTTCTTGTTCTTATACTTCTTATGCATCTTTTTCCACTTCATCTTCTTCCTCTTCTACTTCTTCCTTTTTATGTTGTTCATCTTCTTCTCTTCTACGTCACCTTCTTCTTGTTCTTTCTCTTCCTCTTCTTCTTCTTCTTCTTCTTCTTCTTCTTCTTCCACTTCTTCCTCTTCTTCCACTTCCTCTTCTTCTTCTTCTTCATCATCTTCTTCTTCTTTTTCTTTTTCTGCCACCTCTTCTTCTTTTTCTTCTTCTTCTTCTTCTTCTTCCTGTTGTTGTTCGTCTTCTTCTCCTTATTTTTTTTATTAATATTATTGTTATTGTTATTATTATTCTCCTTCTTTTTCTTCAACTTATTATTATTATTATTATTATTATTATTATACTTCTTGTTCCTCTTTCTCTTTTTCTTCTTCTTCTTCTTCTTCTTCTTCTTTTTCTTTTTCTTTCTCTTCTTCTTCTTCTTCTTCTTCTTCTTCTCGTTCTTTTTCTTCTTCTTCTCCTTCTCCTTCTTTTGGTTCTCATTCTTCTTCTTCTTCTTTTTCTTCTATTTCTTCTTCTTCTTCTACATCTTCTTCTTCATCTTCTACTTCCTTTTCTTCTTCTTCTTCCTCTTCTTCTTCTTCTTCATCATGTCCTTCTCTTCTTCTTCTTCTTCTTTTACCTCTTCCTCTTCTTTTCTTGTTCTTCTTTTTCTTGTCCTTTCTACTTCTTCATCAACTTCTTC
>JAIUJO010002014.1:42500-55000 GCA_023846275.1 Vanilla planifolia
TCCTCTTCTTGAACTTGATCTTCTTATTCTTCCTTCTTCTTCTTCTTCTTCTAGTTCTTCCACTTCTCCTTCTTCTTCTTCCTCTTCCACTTCTTCTAATTCTTCTTCTTTTTATCTTCTTCTTCTTCCATCTTCTTTTCTTCTTCTTCTTTTTTTTTCTTCTACTTCTTATTGCTATTATTACTATTCCTGTTGTTCTTCTACTTTTTCTCTTCTTTTTCAACTTCTTCATCTTCTTCTTCTTCTTCTTCTTCTTCTTGTACTTCTTCTTCCTCTTCTTCTTCTTCGTCTCCTTCTTCTTCTTCTCCTTTTCTTCTTCTTCTTCCCCTTCTTCTTCTTCTTCTTCTTCTTCTTCTTCTTTTCTTCTTGTTCTTCTTGTTCTTCTTCCTCTACTTCTAGATCTTCTGCTTCCTCTTCTTCTTCTTCTTCTTCTTCTCTTCTTCTTCTTCTTCTTTTTCTTCTCCTTCTTTTTCCACCTCCTCTTTCTTCTTTTTCTTCTTCTCCTTCTCCTTCTTTCTCTTCTTCTCCCTCTTCTTCTCCTTCTTCTTCTCCTTCTTCTTCATTCTTTTCTTCTTCTTCTTCTTCTTCTCTCCTCTTTCTTCTTTTTCTTCTTCTTCTTCTTCTTCATCTTCTTCTTCTTCTTCCCCTTCTTCTTCTTTCGTCTTCTTCGTCTTCTCATTCTTCTCCTTCTTCTTCTCTTCTTCTTCTTCTTCGCCTTCTACTTTTTCTTCTCCATTCCTCTTCTTCTTCTTCTTGTCCTAATCTCCTTCTTCTTCTTCTTCTTCTTCTTCTTCTCTTTCTTTTTCTTCTTCCTCTTCTTCTCCTTCTTCCTCTTCTTCTTCTCCGTCCTCCTTCTTCTCCTTTTTCTCCTTCTTCTTCTCCTTCTTCTCCTTCTCTTCTCCTTCCTCTCCTTCTTCTTTGTTCTTCTCCTTCTTCTTCTCCTTTTTCTTCTTCTCTCCTTCTCCTTCTTCTCCTTCTTCTTCTTTTTCTCCTTCTTCTTCTTCTTCTTCCTCTCCTTCTTCTTTGCCTTCTTCTCATTCTTGTTTTCCTTCTTGTTCTCCTTCTTCTTCTTCTTCTTCTACTTCTTCTTCTCCTTCTTCTTCTTCTTCTTCTACTCCTTCTTCTCCTTCTTCTTCTTCTCTTCTTCTTCTTCTTCTTCTTCTTCTTCTACTTCTCCTTCTCTTTTTTTTTTCTTCTTCTCCTTCTTCTCATCCTTCTTCATCTTCTTCTTCTTCTTCATCTTCCACTTCTTCTTCTTCTTCTTCTTCTTCTTCTTCTTCTTCTTCCTCTTTTTCTTCTTCTTAATCTCCTTCTTCTTCTTCTTCTTCTTCATCTCCTTCTCCTTCTCCTTCTCCACCTTGCCCTTCTTCTTCTCCTTCTTCTTCTCCTTCTACTACTTCTTCTTCTCTTTGTTGTTCTCCTTATTCTTCTACTTCTTCTTCTAATTCTTCTTCTTCTTCTTCTTGTTCTTCTTCTACTTCTTCTTCATCTCCCTTCATCATCCTCTCTTCTTCTTCTCCTTCTTCTCTTTTTCTTCTTATTCTTCTTCTTCTTCTCCTTCTTCTTCTTCTGCTTCTTCTTCTTCTCCTTCTTCTTCTTCCCCTTCTACTCCTTCTTCTTCTCCTACCTCTCCTTCTTCTCCTTCCCCTTCTTTTCCTTCTTATTCTTCTTCCCCATCTTCTCCTTCTTCTTCTTCTTCTTCTTCTTCTTCTTCTTCTTCTTTGTCTCCTTCTTCTTTTACTTCTTCTTCGTCTTCTTCTCCTTTTTCCCCTTCTTCTTCTTCTCCTTCTTCTTCTTCTTCTTCTTCCTCTTCTTCTCCTTCTTTTTCTTCTTCTTCTTCTTCTTCTTCTTCTTCTTCTTCTTTCTTCTCTTCTTCTTCTTCTTCTTCTTCTTCTTCTTTTCTTTCTTCTTCTCCTTGTCCTTTGTCTTCTCCTCTTCTTCTTCTTCTTCTTTTCTGCTTCTTCTCCTTCTTCTTCTTCTACTTCTTCTATTTCTTCTTTTCTTCTTCTTCATCTCCTTCCTCTTCTACTTCTTCTCCACCTCCTTCTTACACTTCTTCTCCTTTTTCTCCTTCTTCTTCTTGTCCTTCTTCTTCTTCTTCTTCTTCTTCTTCTCCTTCTTCTCCTTCTTCTCATTCTTCTTCTACTTCTTCTTCTTCTTCTTCTTCTTCTTCTTCTTCTTCTTCTTCCTTCTTCTTCTCCTTCTTCTTGTCCTTCTTCTTCTCCGTCTTCCTCTTCTTTTTCTTCTTCTTCTTCTCCTTCATCTTCTTCTTCTTCTTCTTCTTCTTCTCCTTCGTCTTCTCCCTCATTTCCTTCTTCTATTTCTTCTTCTTCTTTTTCTTCAGCTTCTTCTTCTCCATCTTCTTCTACTTCTTCTCTTCTTCCTTCTTCTTCTCCTTCCTCTTCGTCTTCTCCTTCTTCTCCTTCTCCTTCTTCTTCTTCTCTTCCCTTCTCCTTCTTCTTCCTTTTCTTATCCTTCATCGCCTTCTTCTTCTTCTTCTACTTATTCTTCTTATCTTTCGTCTCCTTCTTCTTCTCCTATTTCTTATTCTTCTTCTCCTACTTCTCCTTCTCCCTCCTTCTTCTTCTACTCCTTCTCCTTCTTCTCCTTCTTCTCCATCTTCTATTTCTCCTTCTTCTTTTTCATCTCCTTCTCCTTCTTCTCCTTCTTCTTCTTCTCCTCCTTCTTCTCGTTCTTCTTTTTCTTCTTCTTCTTCTCCTTCTTCTTCCCCTTCTCTTTAACTTCTTCTTCTCCTTCTCTTCTCCTTTTTCTTCTCTTCCTCTTCTTCTTCTCCTTCTTCTCCTTCTACTTTTTCTTCTTCTCCTTCCCTTCTCGTTCTTCTTCTTCTCCTTCCCGTCCTCCTTCGTCTTCTCCATCTTCTTCTTCTTCTTCTACTTATTCTTCTTATCTTTCATCTCCTTCTTCTTCTTCTTCTTCTTCGCCTTCTTATTCTTCTTCTCCTTCTTATCCTTCTTCTCTTTCCTTTCTTCTTCTTCTTCTTCTTCTTCTTCTTCTTCTTCTTCTTCTCCTTCTTCTCATTCTACTTTTTCTCCTTCTTCTCTTTCATCTCCTTCTCCTTCTTCTCCTTCTTCTTCTTCTCCTCCTTCTTCTTGTTCTTCTTTTTCTTCTCTTCTCATTCTACTTTTTCTCCTTCTTCTTCTTCATCTCCTTCTCCTTCTCCTTCTTCTTCTTTTCCTCCTTCTTCTTGTTCTTCCTTTTTCTTCTTCTTCTTCTCCTTCTTCTTCTCCTTCTTCTTCTTCTTCTTCTTCTTCACCTTCTCCTTCTTCTTCTTCTTCTTCTTCTTCTCCTCCTTCTTCTCCTTCTTCTTCTTCTTCTTCTCTTTCTCTTCTTCTTCTTCTTCTTCTTCTTCTTCTCCTTCTCCTTCTCCTTCTTCTTCTCCTTCTTCCTCTTCTTCTTCTTCTTCTCCTTGTCTTATGTCATCTACTCCTTCTTCTTCTTCTCCTCCTCCTCCTTCTTCTTGTTCTTCTTCTTTGTCATCTTCATCTCTCTTTCTACTTCTTCTTCTTCTTCTACTCCTTCTACTTCTTCTTGTTCTCATTCTTCTTCTCCTTCTTCTTCTTCTTCTTGTGCTTCTATTCTTCTCCTTGTTCTCCATCTTCTTCTCCATCTTCTAATTCTTCTTCTTCTCTCCTTCTCTTTCTTCTTCTGGTTCTTCTTCTCCTTCTTCACCTTCTTCTCCTTCTTCTTATTCTTCTTCTTCTTCTCCTCCATCTTCTTTTTCTTCTGCTTCTTCTTCTCCTTCTTCTTCTCCTTCTTCTTCTTCTTCTTCTTCTTCTTCTTCTTCACTTTCTTCTTCTTCATCTTCTTCTCATTCTTCCCCTTCTTCTTCTTCTCCTTCTCCTTCCACTTCTCCTTCTTCTTCTTCTCCATCTCCTTCTTCTTCTTCATCTTCTTCTTCTCTTCTTCGTCCTCTTCTTCTTTACTTCTTATTTTTCATCTTCTTCTTCTTCTTCTTCTTCTTTTTCTTCCTCTTCTCCTCCTTCACCAACTTCTTCTTCTCCTTTTCCATCTCTTTCTAGTTCTTCTTAATGTTCTCCTTCTTCTTCTTCTCCTTCGCCTTCTTCTCTTCTCGTCTCCTTCTTTTTCTTCTTCTTCTTTTCTTCTCCTCTTCTTCTTGTTCCCCTTCATCTTCTCCATCTTCTTCTTCTTCTTCTTCTTCTTCTCCTTCTTCTTTCTTGTCTTCTTCTCCTTCTTCTTCTTTTGTTCCTCTTCTTCTTCTTCTTCTTCTTCTCCTTCTCTTCTTCTCCTTCTCCTTCTCCATCTCCTATCTTCTTCTTCTTTTTCTTCTTCTTCTTATTCTCCTTTTTTTTCTTGTTCTTTTTCTTCTTCTCCTCCTTCTTCTTCTTCTTCTCCTTCTCCTTCTTCAACTCCTCCTTCTTTTGCTTCTTCTTCTTCTTCTTCTTCTTCTTCTCCTTCTTCTTGACCTTCGTGTTCTTCTCCATCTTCTTCTTTTTCTTCTTCTCCCTCTTCTTCTTCTTCCTTTACTCGTTCTTCTTCTTCTCCTTCTTGTTCTTTTTCTACTTCCTCTTCTTCTTCTCTCTTCTTCTCCTCCTCCTCCTCCTACTTCTCTATTTCTCCTTCTTCTTGTTCTTGTTCTTCTTCTCCTTCTTCTTCTTCTTCTTCTCCTTCTTCTTCTTCTTCTTCTTCTTCTCCTTCTTCTCCTTCTTTTTCTTCATGTTCTTCTTGTTCTTGTTCTTCTTCTTTTAATTCTCCTCCATCTTGTACTCCATCTCCTTCTCCTTCTTCTTATCCTCCTTCTTCTTTTTTTCTTCTCCTTCTATTCTTCTCCTTCTTCTTCTTCTTCTTCTTCTTCTTCTCTTTCTTTCTTCTTTCTTTTTCTTCTTCTTCTTCTCTTTCTTCTTCTTCACCATTTTCTTCATCTTCTTGTACTTCTACTTCTCTTCATCTTCTTCTTCTACAACTCCATCTTCTTCTTCTCCTTCTCCTTCTTCTTTTACTTCTTCCCCTTCTTCTTCTTCTCCTTATTCTTCTTCTTCTTTTTCTTCTTCAACTTCTTCTTCTCCTTGTTCTTGTCCTTCTCCTTCTTCTCCTTCTTCTTCTTCTTCTTCTCCTTCTTCTTATTCTTCTTCTTCTTCTTCTTCTTCAACTTCTTCTTCATCCACTTCTTCTTCTTCTTCTAGTTTTATTCTCCTTCTCCTTCTCCTTCTCCTTCTTCTTCTTCTCTCCTTCCTCTTCTCTTCTTCTTCTATCGTCTTCTTCTTCGTCTCCTTCTTCTTCTCAATCATCTTCTTCCTTTCTCTTCTTCCTCTCCTACTTCTTCTTCTCTACTTCTTCTTCTTCTCCCCTCTGCTTCTTCTTCTTCTTTTTCTTATTCTTCTTCTTCAACTTCTTGTTCTTCTTGTCCCTCTTCTTCTTGTTCTTCTTCTTCTTCTTCTCCTTTTCTGCTACTTCTCCTTCTTCATCTTCTTCTTCCTCTTCTTCTTCTCTTTTTCTTCTTCTTCTGTCTGCTTCCTGCTTCTTCATCTTCTTCTTCTCCTTCTTCTACTTCTTCTTCGCCTTGTTCTTCTTCTCTTCATCTTCTTCTCTTCTTCTTCTTCTTCTTCTTCTCCTTTTTCATCATCTTCTTCTTCTTCTTCTTTCCTCTCTTCTCCTCCTCCTTCTCCTTCTTCTTCTACATCTTCTTCTCCTTCTCCTTATTCTTCATCTTCCTCTTCTTCTCCTTCTTTTTCTTCTCCTTCTTCTTCTCCTCTCCGTCCTTCTTCTTCTTCTTCTTCAACTTCTTCTTCTTCTTCTCCCTCTTCTTCTTCTTCTTCTTCTTCTTCTCCTTTTTCTGCTACTTCTCCTTCTTCATCTTCTTCTTCCTCTTCTTCTTCTCCTTTTTCTTCTTCTTCTTCGTCCTGCTTCTGCTTCTTCATTTTCTTCTTCTTCTTCTCCTTCTTTTTCTTCTCTTCTTCTTCACCTTCTTCTTCTCATACTTCTTCTCCTGCTTTCTCTCCTTCTTCTCCTTCTTCTTCTTCTCCTTCTCCTTCTTCTTCAGCTTCTCCTTTTTCTTCTTCTTCTTCTTCTTCTTCTTTTCTCTTCTTCTACTTCTTCTTCTCGTCCTTCTCCTTCTTCTTCTTCTTCTTCTTCTTCTCCTTCTCCTTCTTCTTCTCCTCCATCTTCTTCTTCTTCTTCTTCTTCTTCTGCTTATTCTTCCACTTCTTCTTTTACTTCTTCTTTTTCTTCTTCTTCTTCTACTACTACTTCTTCCTGTTCTATTTCTTCTTCTCCTCCTTCTTCTTCTTCTCCCTCTTCTTCTCCTTCTTCCTTATCTTTGTCTTCTTCTCCTCCTCCTCCTTCTTCTTCTTCTCCATCTTTTTCTCCTTCTTCTCCTTTCTTTTCTTCTTCTTCTCCCTCTTGTCCTTCTTCTTCTTCTTCTCCGTCTTCATCTACATCTTCTTCTTCTTATTCATCTCCTTCTTCTTCTCCTTCTCCTTCTTCTTCTCCTTCTTCTTATCCTTCTTCTTATCCTTCCTCTTCTTCTTCCTCTTCTTGTTCTTGCTCTTCTTCTTCTTCTTCTCTTGCTTCTTCTACATCACCTTCTTCTTCTCCTTCTTCTGCTTCTACTTCTTCTTCTTCTCCTTCTTCTTCTCCTTCTCCTTCTCTTCTTCTACTTCTTCTTCCCCTTCTACTTCTTCTTCTCCTTCTCCTTCTTCTTCTCCTTCCTCTTCTTCTCCTTCTTTTCCTTCTTCTTCTTCCTCTTCTCCTTCTCCTTCTTCTTCTTTCCTTCTTCTCCTCCTTCGTCTTCTTGTTCCATTTCTTCTTCTTCTTCTCCCTCTCCTTCTTCTTCTTCTTTGTCTTCTTCCTCTTCTTCTTCTTCTTTTTCTCCTTCTTCTTCTTCTCCTCCTCCTCCTTATTCTTCTTCTCCTTCTTCTTCTTCTTCTTCTTCTTCTTCTTCTTCTTCTTCTTCTACTTCTTCCTCTTCTTCTTCTTCTTCTTCTCGTTCTTCTTCTTCTTCTTCTTCTTCATCTCCTTCTTCTTCTCCTTATCCTTCTTCTTCTTCTTCTTCTTCTTCTTCTCCTTCTTTTTCTCCTCCTTCTTCTCCTTCTCTTTCTTCTCCTTCTTCTCCTTCTTGTTTATTTTCTTCTTCTTCTTCTTCTTCTTCTTCTCCTTCTTCTTCCTCTTCTTCTTCTTCTTCTTCTCCTTCTTCTTCTACTTCTTTTTCTCCGACTTATTCTTCTTCTCATACTTCTTCTCCTTCACCTTCTTCTCCTTTTTAATCTCCTTCTTCTTTTCCTTCTTCTTCTCCTACTTCTCCTTCTTGTTCTCCTTCTTCTTCTACTTGTTCTTCTACTCCGTCTTCTTCTCCTTCTTCTTCTTCTTCTTCTTCTTCTTCTTCTTCTTCTCCTTGTTCTCCTTCTTGTTCTTCCACTTCTTCTTCTTCTCCTTCTTCTTCTTCTCATCCTTCTTCTCCTTCTTCTTCTTCATCTTCTTCAACTCCATCTCTCTCCTTCTTCTTCTTCTTCTCTTTCTCCTTCTCCTTCCTTTTCTCCTTATTCTTCTCCTTCTTCTTCTCCTTCTTCACCTTCTTCTTCTTCTTCTATTTCTTCTTTTTTTTCTTCTTCTTCCTCTTCTTCTTCTTCTTCTTCCTCTCTTTCTTCTTCATCTCCTTCTTCTTCTTCTTCTTCTTCTCCTTCTTTTTCTCCTTCTTGTTCTTCTTCTTCTCCTTCTTCTTCTTCTTCTTCTTCTTCTCCTTCCTCTCCTTCACCTTCTTCTTCTCTTCTTCTTCTCCTTCTTCTTCTTCTCCTTCTTCTTCTTCTCCTCCGTGTTCTTCTTCTCCTTCTTCTTCTTCTCCTCCGTGTTCTTCTTCTCCTTCTTCTTCTTCTCCTTCTTCTTCACCTTCTTCTTCTCATTCTTCTTCTCCTGCTTCCTCTCCTTCTTCCCCTTCTTCTTCTTCTTCTTCTCCTTTTCCTTCTTCTTTAGCTTCTTCTTTTTCTTCTTCTTCTTCTCTTCCTTCACCTTTTTCTTCTTCTTCTTCCTCTTCTTATTCTTCTTCTTTTTCTTCTCGTTCTTCTTTTTCTTCTTCTTCTTATTCTTCTTCTACTTCTTCTTCTTCTCCTCCTCCTTCTAATTCTTCTTCTTCTTCTCCTCCTTTTCCTTCTCCTTCCCCTTCTTCTTCTACTACTTCTTGTTTTTCATTTTCTTCTTCTTTTTCTTCTACTTCTTCCCCTTCTTCTTCTTCTTCTCCTCCTCCTTATTCTTCTTCCTCTTCTTCTTCTCCTTCTTCTTCTTCTACACCTTCTTCTTCTACTCCTCCATCTTCACCTTCTTATTTTTCTTCTTCTTCTTCTCCTTCACCTTCTTCTTTTGATTCTTCTTCTTCTTCTTCTTTTTACACTTCTTCTTCTTCTTGTTCTTCTTCTCCTTGTTCTTCTCCTTCTTCCCCTCCTTCTTCTCCTTCTTCTTCTTCTCCTTCTTCTTCTTCTTCTTATTCTTCTTCTTCTTCATCTTGTTGTTGTTCTTCTTCTTCTCTTTCTTTTTCTCTTTCTTCTACTCCTTCTTCTTCAACTTTGTCTTCTTTTTCTTCTCCTTCTTCTTCTCCTTTTTCTTCTTCCTCTTCTTTTTCTCTTCTTCTTCTTCTTCTTTTTCTTCTTCCCTTCTTTTTCTTCTTCTTCTTCTGCTTCTTCTTCTTTTTCTTCTACTTCTTGTTCTCCTTCTTCTTCTCTTTCTTCTTCTTCTTCTTCTACTTCTTTTTCTACTTCTACTCCTCCTTCTTCTCCTTCTTCTTTTTCTTCTTCTCCTTCTTCTTCTCTTCCTTCTTCTTCTTCTTCATCTTAATCTCCATCTCCTTTTTCTCTTCTCCTACTTCTTCTCCTTCTTCTTCTCCTTCTTCCTCTCCTTCTTCTTCTACTTATTCTTCTACTCCTTCTCCTTCTCCGTCTTTTTCTTCTTCTTCATCTCCTCCTCCTCCTTTTTCTCCTTCTTGTTCTTCCCCTTCTTCTTCTTCTTCTTCTTCTTCTCCTTCTTCTTCTCCGTCTTCTCCTTCTTCTTCTTCTTCTCCTCCTTCTTCTCCTTCTTCTTCTTCTTCATCTTCTTCTCCTTCTTCTCCTTCCTCTTGTTCTTCTTCATCTTCTTCTTCCACTTCTCCTTCTTCTTCTCCTTCCTCTTCTCCTTCTTCTTCTCCTTCTTCTTCTCCTTCTTCTTCTTCTTCTTCTTCTTCTTCTTCATCTTCTTCTTCTTCTTCTTCTCCTTCTTCTTCTTCTTCTTCTCCTTCTTCTCCTTCTTCTCCTTCTTCTCCATCTTCTTCTCCGTCTTCTCCTTCTTCTTCTCCTTCTTCTTCTTCTTCTTCTTCTCCTTCTTCCCCTTCTTCTTCTCTTCTTCTACTCCTTCTCCTCTGTCTCCTTCTTCTCCTTTTTCCCCTTCTTCTTCTTCTTCTCCTTCTTCTGTTCCCCCTTCTCCTTGTTCTCCTTCTTCTTTTTCTTTTGCTTCTTCTTCTTCTTCTCCTTCTTCAACTTGATCCTCTCCTTCTTCTCCTTCTTTTTCTTTTGCATCTTCTTTTTCTTCATCTTTTTCTCAATCTTCTTCTCCTTCTTCTTTTTCTACTTCTTTCTTGTCTTCTTCTTCTTCTTCTTCTCCTTCTTCTTCTCCTTCTTCTTCTTCATCATCTTCTTCTTCTCTTTCTTCTCCTTCTTCTTCTCCTTCTTTTTCTTCTTCCCCTTCTTTTTCTTCTACTTCTTCTTCTTCTTCTTCTTCTTCTTCTTCTTCTTCTTCTTCTTCTTCTTGTGCTTCTTGTTCTCCTTCTTCTTCTCTTTCTTCTTCTTCTTCTTCCTCTACTTCTTCTTTTTCTTCTTATACTCCATCTTCTTCTCCTTTTTCTTCTACTTCTTCTTCTTCTTCTTCTTCTTCTTTTTCTTCTTCTTCTTCTTCTCCTCCTTCTTCATCTTCTTCTCAATCTCTTTTTTCTCTTTTTTTTCTTCTTCTTCTTCATCTTCGTCCGCTTCTACTTCTTTTTTCCCCTTTTTCTTGTTCTCCTTATTCTCCTTCATCCCCTTCTTGTTTTTCTTCTCCTTCTTCCCCTCCTTCTCCTTCTTCTCCTTCTTCTCCTTCTTCTTCTTCTTCTTCCTCTTCTTCTTCTTCTTCTTCTTCTGCTTCTTCTCCTTCACCTTCTTCTTCTTCTTCTTCTCCTTCTCCTTCTCCTTCTTAACCTTCTTCTTCTTCTTATTCTTCTTCCCCTTTTTCTTTTACCTTTTCTTCTTCTTCTTCTTCTTTTCTTCTTTCTTCTTCTTCATCTTCTTCTTCTTCTCCTTCAACCTCTTCTTCTTCTTCTACTTTTGATTCTTCTGATTCTTATTCTTTTTCTTCTTCTTCCTCTTCTTCTTTTTCGTGTTCTTCTTCTTTTTCTTCTTCTTCTTCATCATCATCTTCTTCTTCTCTTACCTCTTCTTTTTAATCTTCCTCTTTTTCTTCATCATCTTCTTCTTCTCCTTCTTCTTCTTCTTCTACTTTGTTCTCTTCCACTTCTTTTCCTTCCTCTCTTTCTTTTTCTCTTTATTATTCTTCTTCTTCTTATTCCCTCTCTTTTTCTTTGTCCTACTCTACCTATAATTCTTCTTCATCTTCTTCTAATTCTTCTTTTTCTTCCTCCTCTTCCTCTTCTTCTTCTTCTTCTTCTTCTTCTTCTTTCTCCTCCTCCTCCTCCTCCTCTTCTCCTTCCACTTCTTCCCCTTCTTATTCTTCTTCTTCCTCCTCCCCTTCTTCCTCTTTTTCTTCTTCTACTTCTTCTCCTTCTCCTTCTTCTTCTTATTCTTAATCTTCTTCTTCTTCTTCTTCTTCTTCTTCTTCTTCTTCTCTGTTTCTTCTTCTTTTAATTCTTCCTTCTTGTTCTTCCTCTTCTTTTACTTACTCTTCTTCTACTTTCTCTTCTTCTTCTTCGTCTTCTGCATCAATTACTTCTTATTTTTCATCTGCTTCCTAATCTTCTTCTTCTTCTTCATCTTCTTCCTCTTCTTCTTCTTCCTTTTCTTCTTATTCTTTTTTGTATTCCTCTTCTTCTACTTCTTCTTCTTCTTGTTCTTCTTCGTCTTCTTCTTCTTCTCCTTCTTCTTCTTCATCATCTTCTTCTTCTTCCTATTCTTCTCCTTCTTCATCTTCTTCTTCTTCTTCCTCTTTGGCTTCATCATTTCCTTCTTCTCCTTCTTGTTCTATTTTTCTTCTTCCTCTTCTCCACCTTCTTCATCTTCTTCTTCTTCTTCTTCTTTGCCTAGTTCTTCTTCTTCCTCTTCTTCTCCTTCTTCCTTTTCTTCTTCCCCTTCTTCTCCATCTTCTCCTTCTTCTTGCTCTTTTTCTTTTTCTTATTCTTCTTCTTCTTCTTCTTCCCCGTCTTAATCTTCTTCTTTTTCTTCTTCTTCTCCTTTTTCCTCCTCTTCTTCTTCTTCTCCTCCTTTTACCCCTACTTCATGTTCTTTTTCTCTTTTTCCTTCTTCTTCGACTTCTTCTCCTTCTTCTTCTTTTTCTCCCACTTCTTCATATTCTTCTTCCTCTTTTTCTCCATCTTCTACAACTTCTTCTTCTCCTTCATCTCTTCTTTTTATTCTCCATCTTCTTCTTATTCTTCTTCTTCTTCTTCTTCTCCTCTCCTTCTTCTTCTACTTTTTCTTCTTCTTTTTCTTCTTCTTCTTCTTCTTCTTTTTCTTCTTCTTCTACCTCTTCTCCTTCTCGTTCTTCTTTTTTTCCTTCTTTCTTCTTCTTCTCTTTTTTTTCTTCTTCTTCTCTTTTTTCTTCTTCTTCTTCCCCCACTTCTTCTTCCTTCTCATTTTCTAATTAATTTTCTTCTTCTTCTTCTTCTCCTTCTTCTTCTTCTTCTTCTCCAACTACTTCTTTTCCTTCCTCTTCTTCTTCTACTCTTTCTCTTTCTCCTTCTTTTTCTTATTCTTGTTTTACTTCTTCTTCTTCTTCTTCTTCTTCTCCTTCCACTTCTTCTTCTTCTTCTACTTCTTCTTTTTATCTTCTTCTTCTTCTTCTTCCTCTTCTTCTTTTTCTTTTTGTTATTCTTCTTCAACCTCCTCTTCATCTTCTTCCTCTTTTTCTTCTTCTTCTTCTTCTTCTTCTTCTTCTTCTTCTTACTCTTCTTCTTAATCTTCCTCTTCTTCTTCTTTTTCTTCTTCTTCTTTGTCTTCCTCTTCTTCTACTTCGTCTTCTTCTCCATCTTGCCCTTCTTCTTCTTTTTACTCTTCGTCTTCTTCTTCTTCTCATTCTTCCTCTTCTTCATCTCCTTCATCATCTTCTCCTTCTTCTTCTTCTCCTCCTGCTCCTCCTCCTCCTTCTTCTTCTTCTTCTTCATCTTCCCCTTCCTTTTCTTCTTCTTCTTCTTCCTTTTCCTCTTTTTGCTCTTCTTCCTCTTCTTCTTCTTCTTCCTGTTGTTCTTCTTCTTCCTCTTTTTCTTCTTCCACTTCTTCTTGTTCTTCTTCTTGTTCTTCTTCTTCTTCTTATTCATCTTCTTATCTCTTCTCCTTCATCTTCTGGTACTTCTTCTTTATCTT
>JAIUJO010002014.1:60000-67500 GCA_023846275.1 Vanilla planifolia
AGAAGAATACGAAGAGAAACATGAAGAAGAAGAAGAAGAAGCTAAAGAAGAAGAAGAAGAAAAAGAAGACCCAGAAGAAGAAGAAGAAGAAAAGGAAGAAAAAGAAGAATAGGAAGAAAAAGAAGTAGAAGAAGAAGAAAAGGAAGTGGAAGAAGAAGAAGAAAAAGTAGATTTAGAAGGAGAAGAAGAAGAAGTAGAAGAAGTAAAAGAAGAAGTAGAAGAAGAAGAAGAAGAAGAAGAAGACGAAGTAGGTGAAGACGAGGAAGAAGAAGATGAAGAAGAAGGAGAAGAAGAGTTAGTTAATGAAGAAGAAGAAGAAGATGAAGAAGAAACAAAAGAAGAAGAAGAAGAAGAAGAAGGAGAAGGAGAAGAAGAGGAAGAAGAAGAGGAAGAGGAAGAAGAAGAAGAATAAGAAATAGAACAAGCAGGAGAAGAAGAAGTAGAAGAAGTCGAAGAGGTGGAGGAGGAAGAAGAAGAAGAAGAAGAAGAAGATGTGCAAAAAGAAAAAGAAGAAGAAGAAGATGTAGAAAAAGAAAAAGAAAAAGAAGAAGTAAAAGTAAAAGAAGAAGTACAAGATGAATATAAAGAAGAAGAAGAAGAAGAAGTTGATGATGATGGTGAAGAAAAAGATGAAGAAGAAGAACAAGATGAAGAAGAAGGAAAAGAAAAGCAAGAAGAAGATGAAGAAGAAGGAGAAGAAGTGGAAGAAGAAGAAGAAGAAGAAGAAGGAATGAAGGAAGAAGAAGAGGAAGAAAGAGAAGAAAAAGAAGAAGAAGAAGGACAAGAAGGAGAAGTAGAAGAAGAAGAAGAAGTGAAAATGGAAGAACAAGAAGAAGAGGACGAAGGAGAAGAATTGGAAGAAGAAGATGAGGAAGAAAATTAAAAAGAAGAAGAAGAAGAAGGTGATGAAGAAGAAGAAGAAGAGAAAGAAGAAGAGGAAGGAGAAGAAAAAGAAGAAGAAGAAGGAGAAGCCGAAGAAGTGGAAGAAGAAGAAGAAGAAGAAGAAGAAGATGAAAAAGAAGAAGAAAAAGAAGAAGAAGAAGATGAAGATTAAGAAGAAGAAGAAGAAAAGGAAGAAGAAGATGAGGAAAAAGAATGAGAAGAAGGGGAAGAAGGAGAAGGAGTGGAAGAATAAGAAGAAGAAGAAGAAGAAGAAAAAGAGGAAGCAGAAGAAGAAAAAGATGAAGAAAAACAAGACGAAGAAGTAATATAAGAAGAAGAAAAATAAGAAGGAGAAGAATAAGAAGAAGAAGAGGTCGAAGACGGCGAAGTAGAAGAAGAAGAAGAAGAAGAAGTGTAAGAAGAAGAAGCGTAATTGGAAAAAGAAGAAGAAGAACGACAACAAAAGGAAGAATAAGAAGAAAAATGATAAAAGGAAGAAGCAGAAGAAGAAGAGGAAGAAGGAGTAGAAGAAAAAAAAGAAGTAAAAGAAGAAGAGGAAGAAGAAGAATTAGTTCTACAGGAAGTAAAGGAAGAAAAAGAAGTAGAAGAAAAAGTAGGAGAAGAACAAGAAGAAGATGATGATGATGATGAAGAAGAAGAAAAAGAAAATGAAGAAGAAGAAAAAAAAGAAGAAGAGGGTGATGAAGAAGAAGAAGAAGTAGAAGAATAAGAAGAGGAAAAAGAAGAAGTAAATGAAGAAGTTGAATAATAAGAAGCAAAGGAAGAAACAAAAGTAGAAGAAGAAAAAGAAGGAGTAGAAGAAAAAGAAGTGGATGAAGAAGAAGAAGAAGTAGAGGAAGAATAAGAAGAAGAATAGGAACAATAAGTACAAGAAGAAGAAGAATAAGAAGAAGGAGAAGAAAAAGATGCAGGAGAAAAAGAAGAAGATGAAGAAGAAGAAGAAGAAGAAGAAGAAGAAAAAGATGATGATAATAAAGATGAAGAAGACATAGAGGATGAAGAAGAAGAAGTAGTAATAGTAGAGGAAGGAGACAAAAAAGATGAAGAACTAAAAGAGGAGGAAGAAGAAGAAGAACAAGGAGCAAGAAGAAGAAGAAGAAAAAGAAGAAGAAAAAGAAGAAGAAGAAGAATAGGAAGAAGAAGAAGAGCAAGAAGAAGAAAAAGAAGAAGAAGAAGTGGACAAAGATTAGGAATAAGAAAAAGAAGAAGAAGTAGAAGAAGATGAAGATGATGAAGAAGAAGAAGAAGAAGAAGACAAAGAAGAAAAAGAAGAAGAAGAAGAAGAAGAAGAAGAAGAAGAAGAAAAGGGGAAGAAGAAGAGGAGGAAGAAGAAAAGGAGAGGAAGATGAAGAAGAAGAACAAGAACAAAATGAAGTAAGAAAAGAGGAAGAAGGAAAAAAGAAGAAGAAGAAGGAAAAGAAGAATTAGGACGATTAGAAGAAGTGGAGGAGGATGAAGAAGAAGAAGAAGGAGAAGAGGACGAAGAAGAGGAAGAAGAAGAAAAAGAAGATGATGATGACAATGATGAAGAGGAGGAAGAAGAAGAAGAAGAAGAATAAAAGAAGAGGAAGACAAAGAAGAATAAGAAGATGAAGAAGAAGGAGGGGAAGAAGAAGAAGAGGAAATAGAAGAAGTAGAAGAGGAAGAAGAATAAAAAGGAGGAGGAGGATCAAAAGAGGAGGTTGAAGAAGAAGAAGCAAAAGAAGAAGAAGAAGAGGAAGAAATCGAAGAAGAAGAAGAGCAAGAAGAAGAAAAGCAAGAGGAGGAAGAAGAAAAAAGGGAAGAAGAAGAAGAGGAAGAAGAAGGAAAAAAGGATGTAGAAGAAGCAAAAGAAGAAGAAGAAGAAGAAGAAGAAGAAAAAGAAGAAGACGAAGAAGAAGAAGAAGAAAAAGAAGAACAAGAAGAAGAAGAGGAAGAAGAAGGAGAAGAAGAAGAAGAAGAAGTAGAAGGAGGAGAAGGAGTAAACGAAGAAGAAAAGGATGAAGAAGAGGGAGCAGAAGAAGAAGAAGAAGAAAAAAAGGAGAAGAAGAAGAAGAGGAAGAAGTAGAAGAAGAAGAGGAAGAGGTAGTTGAAGAGAAACATGAAGGAGAAGAAGAAGAAGAAGAAGAAGAAGAAGTAGAAGAAGCAGAAGAAGAAGAGTTAAAGAAGTAGAAGGAGAAAAAGTAGGAGAAGAAGAAGAAGAAGAAGAAAAAGAAGAAGATGATGATGATGATAAAGAACAAGATTTTGAAGAAGAAGAAGAAGAAGAAGAGGAAGAAGAAGAAGAAGAAGAAGAAGAAGAAGAAGTGGAAGAATAAGAAGAGGAAGAAGAAAAAGCAATAGAAAAAGTCGAATTAGAAGAAGCAGAAGAAGAAGCAAAAGTAGAAGAAGAAGAAGAGGAAGAAGAAGAGGAAGATGAAGAAGAAGAGAAAGGAGAATTAGAAGAGGAAGAAGAAGATGAATAAGAAGTGGATGAAGAAGAAGAAGAAGTAGTGGAAGAAGAAGAAGAACAAGAAGAAGAACAATACATAAAAGAAGAAGAAGATGAACATGAAAAAAAGAAGAAGAATAAGAAAAAGTAGAAGAAAAAGAAGGAGAAGAAGAAGGAGAAGAAAAAGGAGGAGGAGGAGGAGAAGAAGAAGAATAAGAAGAAGGAGAAAATCATGATGATGATAAAGATGAAGAAGAAGAAGTCGAGGATTAAGAAGAAGTAGTAGTAGTAGTAGAAGAAAAAGAATTAACAGAGGAAGAAGAAGAAGAAGAAGAAGAAGAACAGAGGAGCAGGAAAAGAATAACAAAAAAAGAAGAAGTGGAAGAAGAATAAGAAGAAAATGAAGTAGAAGAAGAAGGAAAGGAAGAATAAGAAGAAGAAGTAGAAGAAGCAGAAGAAGGAGAAAAGGGGAAGAAGTAGAAGAAGAAGCAGAAGAAGGAGAAAAGGGGAGAAGAGAAAGAAGAAGAAGAAAAGAATAAGATACAAGTAGTAGAAGAGGAGGAAGAAGAAGAAGAAGAAGAAGAAGAAGAAGAAGAAGAAGAAGAAGAAGAAGAGAACCATGAAGAAGAAGAACATTAAGAAGAAGAAGAAGAAGAAGAAAAAGAGGAAGAAGTGGAAGATGGACCACAAGAAGAGGAAGATCAAGAAGAAGAAGAAGTAGATGAAGAAGAAAGGGAAGAAGAAGACGAATAAGAAGAAGAAAAAGAAGGAGATGAGAAAGATAAGGAAAATGAAGAAGAGGAAGTAGAAGAAGAAGATGAGGAAGCAGAAGAGGAAAAGAAAAAGAAGAAGAAGAAGAAGAAGAAGAAGAAGATGAAGAAGAAGTAGAAGAAGAAGAACAAGATATTGAAGAAGAAGAAGAAGAAGAAGAGGACGAAGAAGAAGAAGAAGAAGTGGAAGAAGAAGATGAAGCAAGAGAAGAAGAAGATGATGAAGAAGATGTAGTTGAAGAAGAAGAAGAAGAAGAAGAAGTGGAAGAAGAACAAGAAGTAGAAGGAGAAAAAAAGGAGAAGAAGAATGAGAAGAAGAAAAATAAGGTGAAGATGAGGAAGAAGAAGTAGTAGTGGCTGAAGAAGGAGAAGAAAAAGAAGAAGATGAAGAAGTAGAAGAAGAAGAAGAAGGAGAAAAATGAGAAGGCAAAGAAGAAGAAGAAGAAGAAGAAGAAGAATGTGGATTACAAGAAGAGGAAGAGGAGGAAGAAGAAGAAGAAGAAGAGGAAGAAGTAGAGGAAGAAGAAGAAGAAGAAGGAGATGAAGTGGAAGAAGAATAGGATGAAGAAGACGAGGAAGAAGAAGAAGAAGAGGAAGAAAGCGAAGAAGAAAAAGAAGAGGAAGAAGAAGAAGAAGAAGAAGAGGAAGAAGAAGAAGAAGAATGAAAAGAAGAAGAAGAAGAAGAAGAAGAAGGAAAAGAAGAAGTGGAAGAAGAAGAAGAAGAACTAAAAGAAGAATTAGAAGAACAATTATTAGAAGGAGAAAAAAGAGATGAAGAGGAAGAAGATGATGATGGAGAAGAAGAAGAACATGATGATGATAATTATTAAAAAGAAGTAGAAGGAGAAGTGCTTGAAGTAGAAGTGGATGATGAAGAAGAAGTTGAAGAAGTAGTAAAAAGAGGAGAAGAAGAAGAAGACGAGTTGGAAGAACTAGAGGAAGAACAACAAAATGTAGATGAAAAGAAGAAGAATAAGAAGAAGAATAAGAAGAAGATGAAGATTAAGAAAAGAAGTAGAAGAAGAAGAAGACAAAGATGAAGAAGAACAATAAGAAGAAAAGCGGAAGAAGAAGAAGAAGAGGAAGAAGAAGGAGAAGAAGACAAAGAAGAAGAAGAAGAAGAAGGAGAAGAAGAAGAAGTAGAAGAAGAAGCAAATGTAGAAGAGGAAGAAGAAGAAGAAGAAGAAGAAGAAGAAGAAGAAAATGAAGAAGAATAAGAAGTGGACAAAGAAGAAGTAGGGGAAGAAGAAGACAATGAAGAAAAGGAAGAATAAGTACAAGAAGAAGAAGATGTAGAAGTAGAAGATGATGAAAAAGAAGAAGAACAACAAAAAAAAGGAGAAGAAGGAAATCATGGTGATGATAATGATGAAGAAGAAGAAGTAAAGGATGATAAAGAAGTAGTAGTAGTAGTAGTAGAAGAAGAAGAAGAAGAAGAAGAATTAATAGAGGAGGAAGATGAAGAAGAACAAGAGAATGAGGAAGAAGAATAACTTGATGAAGGAAAAGATGAAGAAGAAGAAGAAGAGCAAGAAGAACAAGAAGATAAAGAAGAAGAAGAACAAGGCGAAAAAAGAAGTAGAAGAAGGAGAAGAAGAAGAAGAAGAAGAAGTGGATGAAGATTAATAAGAAGATTAGAAGAGGACAAAGAAAAAGAAAAAGAAAAAGAAGTGGAAAAAGAATAAGAAGAAGAAGAAGAAAAGGTGAAGAAGAAGAGAAAGAAGAAGAGGAAGAATAAGAAGAGGAGGAAAAAGAAGAAGAAGAAGAAGTAGAACAAAAAGAAGTAGTAATAAAAGAGGAAGTGGAAGAAAAAGAAGAAGAAAAAGGCAAAGAATAATTAGGAGGATAAGAAGAGGTGGAAGAGGATGAAGAAGATGACTAAAGAAGAAGAAGAGGAAGAAGAAGAAGAAGAAGAAGAAAAATAAAAAGAAGTAGAAGAAGAAGAAGAAGATAATGATGAAGAGGAAGAAGAAAAAGAAGAACAAGAAGAAGAAAAAGAAGAAGAGGAAGAAGAAGAGGAAATCAAAGAAGAATAACAAGATGAAGAAGTATAAGAAGAGAAAGAAGAAAAAGAGAAAGTAAAAGAAGTGGAAGAGGAAGAAGAGGAAGAAAAAGAAGGAGGTGGAGGATCAGAAGAAGAGGATACAGAAAAAGTAGAAGAGGAAAAAGAAGAAGAAGAGGAGGAAGTAGAAGAAGAAGAAGAAATAGAAGAAGAAGAAGAAGAGGAAGAAGTAGACAAAGAAGAAAAGTAGAGGACGAAGAATAAGAAGAAGAAAAAGGACAAGGAAAAGAAGGAGAAGAAGAATACAAAGAAGAAGAAGAAGAAGAAAAACAATAATAATAATAAGAAAAGAAGAAGATGATGAAGAAGAAGAAGTGGAAGAGGAAGAAGAGGAGGAAGAAGAAGAAAAGAACACGAAGAAGTAGTAGAAGAGGAGGAAGAAGAAGAGGACAAAGAAGAAGAAGAAGAAGAATAAAAAGTAGTAGTAGAAGAAAAAGAAGAATTAAGAAGGGGACCACAAGAAGAGGAAGATGAACAAGAAGAAGAGGAAGAAGAAGAAGAAGGGGAAGAAGAAGATGAATATGAAGAAGAAGAAGAAGAAAAATAAGAAGAAGACAAAGAAGAAGAGGAAGTGGAAGAAGAATAGGAGGAAGTAGAAAAAGAAGAGGAAAACGAAGAAGTAGGAGAAGAAGAAGAAGAAGATCAAGAAGAAGAAGAAGAGGACGAAAAAGAAGAAGAAGTGGAAAAAGAAGAAGTGGAAAAAGAAGAAGCAAAAGAAGAGGAAGAAGATTAAAAAGAAGATGTATTTGAAGAAGAAGAAGTGCAAGACGAAGAGGAAGAAGAATAAGAAGTAGATGGAGAAGAAAAAGAAGAAGAAGAACAAGAAGTAGAAGAAGAAGATGAAGACGTGGAAGAAGTAGTAGTGGAAGAAGTAGAAAAAAAAGAAGAAGTAGATTAAGAAGGAGAAAAATAAGAAGGCGAAATAGAAAAAGAAGAAGAAGAAGAAGAAGAAGAAGATTAATGTGGATCACTAGGAAGGGAAGAGAAAGAAGAAGAAGAAGAAGAAGAAGATTAAGAAGTAGAGGAAGAAGAGGAAGAAGAAGAAGGAGGAGAAATGAAAGAAATATAAGAGGAAGAAGAAGAAGAAGAAGAAGATAAAGAAGTAGAAGAAAAAGAAGGAGAAGAAGAAGAAGGCGAAGAAGAGGAAGAAGAAGAAGAAGAAGAAGATGATGATGATGATGAAAAAGAAGAAGAAGAAGAAGAAGGAGAAGAAGACAAAGAAGAAGAAGAAGAAGAAGAAGAAGAAGACGTGGAAGAAGAAGATGAAGAAGAACTAAAAGGGGAAGAAGAGGAATCAGAAGTAGAAAAAGGGATAAAGAAGAAGATCATGACTAAGAAGAAGAAGGAGAACATGA
>JAIUJO010002014.1:80000-82500 GCA_023846275.1 Vanilla planifolia
CTTCTTCTTTTTCTTCTTCTTCTTATTCTTCTTCCTCTACTTCTAGATCTTCTGCTTCCTCTTCTTCTTCTTCTTCTTCTTCTCTGCTTCTTTTTCTTCTTCTTCTTTTTCCACCTCCTCTTCTTCTTCTTCTTCATCTTCTACTCCAACTTTTTCTTCTTCTTCTTCATATTCTACTTCATCTTCTTCTTCTTCTTCAACAACATTTTCTACTTCTTCTTCTTGATCTTCTTCTTGATCTTCATCTTTTTCTTCTTTTTCTTCTTCAGCTTCTTCTTCTTCTCTTTCTTCACCTTCTCCCTCATCTTTTTCTTCTTCCTTTTCGTCTTCTTCTTCTACTTTTACTTCTTCTTCTTTCTCCTTCACCTTCTTCTTCTTCTTCTTCTTCTTCTTCTTCTTCTTCTTCCTTCTTCTTCTTCTTATTCTTCTCCTTCTTCTTCTTCTACTTCTTCTTCTTCTTTGACTTCTTCTTGTTCTTCTTCATCATCTTCTCCTCTTCCACCTCCTTCGTCTTCTTGTTTATCTTATTTTTCTTCATGTTCTACTTCTTCTACTTCTTCCTTTTCTTCTTCCACATCCTCTTCTTCTTCTTCTTCTTCTTCTTCTTCTTCTTCTTTCTCTTCTTATTCTTCTTCTTCTTCTTCTTCTCAGCATCAACATCTTCTTCTTCTTCTATTTTTTCTTCTTCTTCTCCTTCTTCTTCTTCTTCTTCTTCTTCTTCTTCCACTTCTTATTCTTATTCTTCTTCTTTTTCTTCCCCATCTTGTGCTTCTCCTTCTTTTCCTCTTGTACTTCTCCTTCCTTTGCTTCTTTTTCTCCTTCTTATTCATCATTTTCTCTTTCTTCTTCTTCTTCTCTGTCGCTCTTGTCTTTGTTCTTCTTCTCCTTCTTTGACTTCTTCTTCTTCTACTTCTTCTTTTACTTTCTTCTTCTTCTTCATTTTCTTCTTCTTCTTCTTCATTTTCTTCTTCTTCTTCTATGACTACTTCTTCTTCTTCTTCTTCTTCTTCTTCTTCTTCTCTTCTTCTTCTTCTGCTTCTTCTTTTGCTTCTTCTTCTTCTTCTTTCTTCCTTTTGTTGTTTTTGTTGTTCTTCTTCTTCTAATTATTCTTAGCCTTCTTCATATTCTTCCTCCTCTTTTTATTCTTGTTCTTCTTCTTCATCTTCTTCTTCTTGATCTTCTTCCTCTTCTACTTCTTCTTCTTCTTCTCTTTCAAATTCTTCTTCTTCTCCTTCTACTTCACCTTCTTCATCATCTTCTTCTTTTTTTTCTTATTATTATTCTTCTTCTTCTTCTCCTTCTTCATCTTCTTCTTCTTCTTTTTCTTCTTTTCTTCTTCCTATTCTTCTAGATCTTCCTCTTCCATTTCTTCTTCTTCCTACACTTATTATTATTCTTTTTCTTCTTCAACTTATTCCTCTTGTCCTTCTTCTTCTTTTTCTTCTTTTTCTTTTTCTTATTCAATTATCTCTTCTTACTCTTCATCATTAGCTTCTTTTTCCTCTTCTTCTTTTTCTTCTTCACGATCCTCTTCCTCTTATTCTTCTTCTTCTTCTTCTTCTTCTTCTCCTTCTTAACCTTCTTCTTCTAATTCTTCTTCTTCAATCATCTTTATCTACATCTTCTTCTTCTTTATCTTCTTCTTGATCTTCTTCTTCTTCTTCTTCTTCTTTTTCCCATTCTTCATATTCTTCTTCTCATTCTTCTTCCTCTCTTCTCTTCATCTTCTTCTTCTCTTTCTTCAAATCTTTTTCTTCTTCTTCTTCTTCCTCTTCCTCCTCTTCTTCTTCTCTACTTTTTCTTTTTCTTCTACTTCTTCTTTTTTCTTCTGTTACTTCTTCTTCTTCTTTCTCTTCTACCACTTCTTTGTGGTCTTCTTCTTCTTCTTCTTTTTCTCCTTCCCCTTCCTCTTCTTCTTCTTCTTCTTCTTCTTCTTCTTCTTCTTCTTCTTCCTCTTCTTCTTCTTCTACTTCCTCTTCTTCCACTTCATCCTCTACTTCTTCTTCTTCTTCTTTTGCTTTCTCCTTCTTCTTTTTCTTCTTCTTCTTCTACTACTACTTCTTCTACTTCTTCTTCTTCTTCTTCTTCCCCTTCTTGTTCTTCTTCTTCCTCTTCTTCTTCTTCTTCTTCTTCTTCTCCTTCTCTTTCTTCTTCATCATCTGGTCTTCTTCTTTTCTTATTCTTTGCCATCTACTTCTTCTTCGTCTTCTACTTCTTCTGCTTCTTCTTTCTTTTTCCTCCTCTCCTTCTTCTTCTTCTTCTTCTTCTTCTTCTTTATCTTATTCTTTTTGTTCTTCTACTTCTTCTTCTTCTTCTACTTCTTCTCCTACTCCTCTTTTACATTTTACTACTTCTTTTTCTTCATCTTGTTCTTCTTCTTCTTTGTCTTTTACTTCTTCTTCTCCTTCTTCTTCTTCTTCTTCTTCTTCCTCTAATTTTTTTGCCTACTTCTTTTTCTTCCTCTTCTTCTTCATCTTCTCCTTCTCATTCTTCTACTTCT
>JAIUJO010002014.1:97500-100000 GCA_023846275.1 Vanilla planifolia
TTCTTGTTCTTCCTCTTCTTCCTTTGCTTCTTCTACTTCGTCTTCTTCTTCTTCTTCTTCTTCTTCTTCTTCTTCCTATTCCTCTCTGTCTTCTTCTTCTTCTTCATCATCTTCTACTACTTCTTCTTTTCGTTCTTTTTCTTCTTCTTCTTCTTCTTGTTCTTTGTCTTCTTCTTCTTTTACATCTTCTTTTTTCTTCACCTTTTCTTCTTCTTCTTCTTCTTCTTCTTCTTCTTTGTCTTCTTTTTCTTCTTCTTCTTCTTCTGCATTTTCTTTCTCTTCTTCCTCTCCTTCTTCTTCTTCTTCATCTTCTTCGTCTTCTGCTTACACAGTTTCTTTTTCTCCTTCTTCTTCTTCTTGTTTTCCTTGTTCTGGTTCTTCTTCACCTTATTCTTCTTCTTCTTCTCTATTTTCTTGTTCTTCTATTTCAACTTCATCCTCTTCTTCTTCTTCAAGGTCATCTTCTTCTTTTAACTCTTCTTCTTCTTCTTCTTCTACTTATTCTTCTTCTTCTTCTTCTTCTTCTTCCTCTTCTTCTTCTTATTCCTATACTTCAACTTTTTTATATCTTCTTCTAATTCTTATTCGTCTTCATCTTCTTATTAAACTTATTATTCTTCTTCTTCTACATCTTCTTTTTCTTCATGTTATTCATCTTCTTCCTTTTCCTCTTCTTCTTTTTCTTCTTCTCCTTCTTCTTCTTCTTCTTCTGTAACGTCCTCACCTTCTTCTTCTTCTACTCCTTCTTCTTCTCCTACTTATTCAATTTCTCCTACTTCTTTTTCCACTTCTTCATCTTCTTCCTCTTATTATTATTATTATTATTATTATTATTATTATTATTATTATTATTATTATTCTTATACTTCTTCTTCTTCTTCTTCTTCTTCCTTTTCTTCTTCTACTTCCTTTTCTTCTTCTTCTTCTTCTTCTTTCTTCTTCTTCTTCTTCTTCTTCTTCATCTTCTACTACTTCTCCTTTTCATTCTTCTTCCTCTTCTTCTTCTTCTTTGTCTTCTTCTTCTTCTTCACCTTTTCTTCTTCTTCTTCTTTTTCTTCTTCTAATTCTTCTTTTTCTTTCTCTTCTTCTTCCTCTTCTTCTTCATCTACTTCTTCCACTTCTCCTTCATCTGTTTCTTTTTCTATTCCTCATCTTGTTCTACTTGTTCTTGTTCTTCTTCGCCTTCTTCTTCTTCTTCTTCTTCTTCTTCTTCTTCTTCTCTTTCTTCTTATTCTCTTTTTTCTTTTTCTCCTTATTCTTCTTCTTCGTCTACTTCTTCTTCTTTTTCTTCTTCTTCGCCTACTTCTTCTTCTTTTTCTTCTTCTTCTTCTTCACCTTCTTCTTCTTCTTCTTCTTCTTCTTCTGCTTCTTCTTCAATTTCTTAATTTTCTTCTACTTCATCCTCTTCTTCTTCTTCTACATTTTCTTCTCTTTTGCTTCTTCTTCCATTTCTTTCATGTCTTCTTCTTCTTCTTCTTTTTCTTCCTCTACTTCTTCTTCTTCTTCTTCTTCTTCCTCCTCCTCCTCTTCTTCTTCTTCCTCTTCTTCTTCTTCCTCTTCTTCTACTTCTTCTTTCACTTCTTCTTCTTTTACTACTTCTTCTTCTGTGCCTTCTTCTTCATCGTCTTCTTCTTCTTGATCTTCTTCCTCTTCTTCTTCTTCTACTTCTTCTTCTTTTTCTTATTGTTCTTGTTCTTGTTCTTCTTTGTTTCCTTCTTTCGCTTCTTCTTCGCCTTCTTCTTCTTCTTCTTCTACTTCTTCTTCTTCTTATTCTTTTTCTCCTTCATCATCTTCATTTTCTCCTCCTCCTCCTTCTTCCTCTACTTCTGCTTCTTCTTCTTCTTCTACTGCTTGTTGTTCTTCTTCTTCGATTACTACTTCTTCTTCTTCTTCTTCATCTTTTTCTTTTTCTTATTCTTCTTCTTCTTTCTCTTTTTTTTAATCTTCTTCTTCTTCTTCTTCTTCTTCTTCTTCTTCTAATTCTAATTCTTCTTCTTATTCTTCTTCTTCTGCTTCTCCTTCTTTTCCTTCTTCTTCTTCTCCTTCTTCTTCCTTTTATTCTCTTTTTATTTCTTCATGTCCTTCTTCTTCTTCTTCCTCTCCTTCCACTTCTTCCTCTTACTCGTCTTCTTCATCGTCTTCTTCTTCTTCTTCTTTTTCGTCTTCTTCTTCCTCTTCTTCTTCGTCTTCTTCATTTTCTTCTTCTTCTACTTCATCTCCTTCTTCCTTTTGTTGTTGTTGTTGTTCTTCTTCTTCTTCGTCTTCTTCTTCTACTTCTACTTCTAATTCTTCTTTGTCTTCTTCATTTTCTTCCTCCTCTTCTTATTCTTCATCTTCTTCTTCATCTTCTTCCTCTTGATCTTCTTCCTCTACTTCTTCTTCTTGTTCTTCTTCTTCTTCTTCTTCTTCTGCTTCTTCCCTTACTTTTCCTTCTTCAACTTCTTCTTCCTCTTCTTCCTCTCTTCTACTTCTACTTCTTTTTTTTCATTTTCTTCATCGT
>JAIUJO010002014.1:117500-120830 GCA_023846275.1 Vanilla planifolia
CTACTTCTTCTTCTTCTCCTTCCGTTTCCTCCTCTTCCTCTTCTTCTTCTTCTTCCTCACGTTCTACTTCATCTCCTCCTTTTCATCTTCTTCTACTTCTTCTTGTTGATCCTCTTCTTCCTCTTCATCTACTACTTCTACTTCTTGTACTTCTCCTTCTTCTTCTTCTTCATCTTCTTCTTCAACTTCGTCTACTTCATCTTCTTCTTCTTCTTCTTCTTCTTCTTCTACTTTGACTTCTTCTTCTTCTTCTTCTTCTTCTTCTTCCTCTTCTTCTTCTTCTTCTACTTCTTCTTCTACTTCTTCTTCTTCTTCTTCTTCATCTTCTTCTTCTTCTTTTTCTTCTTCATCTTCTTCTTCTTCTCCTCCTCCTTTTCCTTCTTCTTCTTCTCCTCCTCCTCCTTCTCTTCTCCTCGTCCTTCTTCTTCTGCTTCTCCTTTTTCTTCTTCTCCTTCTTCTTCTCCTCCTCCTTCTTCTTCTTCTCCTCCTCCTTCTTCTTCTCCTTCTTCTTCTTCTTCTTTTTTCTTTTCTTCTTCTTCTTCTTCTGCTTCTTCTTTCGCTTCTCCTTCTTCTTCTTCTTCTTCTTCTACTTCTTCTTCTCCTCCCCCTCCTCTTTCTGCTCTTTCTCCTTCTTCTTCTTCTTCTTCCTCTTCCTCTCCTTCTTCTTCTTCTTCTTCTCCTTCTTCTTCTCCTTCTTCTTCTTCTTTTTCTTCTTCCCTTTCTTCTTCTTCTTCTTCATCATCTTCTGCTATTTCTTCTTCTGCTTCTTCTTCTTCTTCTTCTTCTACTTCTTCTTCTTCTTCTACTTTGCTTCTTCTTCTTCTTCTGCTTCTGCATCTTCTTCTTCTTCTTCTTCTTCTTCGTCTTCTTCTGCTTCTTCTTCATCTTCTTCATTTGCTTCTTTTTCTTCTTCTTCTTCTTCTTCTTCTTCTTCTTTTCTTCTTCTTCTTCTTCTTCTTCTTCTTCTTCTAAAACTTCTTTTTCTTCTTCTTCTTCTTCTTCTTCTTCTTCTCTTGTTTTATCTTCTACTACTTCTTTTTCTTCATCTTGTTCTTCCTCTTCTTCTTCTTTTACTTCTTCTTCTCCTTCTTCTTCTTCTTTTTTTAATTTTTCTCTTACTTCTCTTTCTTCCTTTTCTTCTTCTTCTTCTCCTTCTCCTTCTTCTTCTTCTTCTTCTTTGTCTTCTTCTTCTTCTTCTTCTTCTCCTCCTCCTCCTCCTCCTTCTTCTACATCCTCTTTTTCTTCTTCTTCTTCTTCTTCTTCATTTTCTTCTTCCACTTCCTCTTCTTCCTATTGTTCTTCTTCTTTTCTTCCTCTTTTCTTCTTCTTCATCATCATCATCATCTTCTTCTTCTTCTACTTCCTCATCTTCTTCTTCTTCACCATCTTTTTTGTCTTCTACTTCTTATTCTTCTACATCTTCTTCTTCTTCCTCTTCTTCTCCTTTATCTTTTTTTCTTGTTCTTCTACTTCTTCTTCTTCTTCTTTTTCTTCTTTTTCCCTTTCATCTAGTACTACTTCTTCTTCTTCTTCTCCTTTGTCTTCTTCTTCATCTATTTCTTCTTCTTATTATTCATGTTCTTGTTCTTCATCTTCTAATACTTATTCTTCTTCTTCTTCTTATTCTTCTTCTGTTTGTTCTTCTTCTTCTTCTTCTTTTTCTTTGTCTTCTTCTTCTTCTTTTTCTTCTTCTACTTGTTCTTCTTCTTCTTCATCAAATTCTTCTTCGTCTTCTTCATATTCTTCCTCCTCTTCTTATTCTTCTTCTTCTTCATCATCTTCTTCATCTTCTTGATCTTTCTCTTCTTCCTCTGCTACTACTTCTTTTTCTTGTTGTTCTTCTTCTTCTACTTCTTCATCTTCTTTTCCTTCTTCTTCTTCATCATTTTCTTCTTCTTACTCTTCTTCTTCTCCTTCTTGTTCTTCTTTTTCTTTTTCTTCTTCATCACCTTCTTCTTCTCCTACTTTTTTCTTCTTCTTTTTCATTTTCTTCTTCTTGTTCTTATTCTTCTTCTTTTTCTTCTTCTTCTTCTTCTTCTTCTCCTTCTTCTTCTTCTTCTTTTCTTCTTCTACTTTTTCTTCTTCTTATCTTATTTCTTCTTTTCCTTCTTCTCTTTCTTCTTCTTCTCCATCTTCTTCTTATTTTTCTTCTACTTCTGCTTCATGTTCTTCTCTGTCTTCCTCTTCTTCTTCTTCTTCTTGATCAACTTCTTCTTCTACTTCTTATTATTATGCTACTTCTTCTTCTTCATCTTCTTCCTCCTCTTCTTCTTTTCTTCTTCAACTTGTTCTTCTTCCTCTTCCTTGTCTTCTTCTTTTTCTTCTTCTAAATCATCATCTTCTTCTTCTTCTTCTTCTTCTTCTTCATCTTCTTCAGCTTTATCTTCTTTTTCTTCTTCTTCTTCTTTTTCTTATCCTTATTCTTCTTCTTCCACTTCTTCCTCTTCTTCTTCTTTTCTTCTTCTATTTCTTAACCTTATTCTTCTTCTTCCTCCACTTCTTCTTCTTCTTCTTCTTCTTCATCTCTTCTTCTTCTTCTTCCTCTTCTTCCTCTTCTTCTTCTTCTTCTTCTTCCCCTTCCTATACTTCTCCTTCTTCTTCTACTTCTTCACCTTCTTCATCTACCAATTCCTCTCTTTCTTCTTCTTCTTCATCATCACCTTCTTCATCTTCTTCTTCTTCTTTCGCTTCTTCTTCACCCTCATTTTCTTCTCCATCTTCTTGTTCATCTTCTACTTCTACTACTTATTCCTCTTCTTGTTATTCTTATTCTTCTTCTTCTTCTTTTTCTTCATCTTCATTTTGTACTTCTTCTTCCTCTTCTTCTACTTCTTCTTCTTCTTCCCCTTCTTGACCTTCTTTGTCATCTGCTTCTTCTTCTTTCACTTCTTCTTCTTCTTCTTCTTCTTCTTCTGTTACTAGTACTACTTCTTTTCTTCTTCATCATCTTCTTCTTCTTCTTCATCTTCATCCTCGTCTTCTTTTTCTTCTTCCTCTACTTCTTCTACTTCTTCTTCTTCTTGTTCTTCTCCATCTTCTTCTTCTTCTTCTACTTCTTCTTCTTCTTGATCTCCTTCTACTTCTTCTAGGTCTTCCTCTTCCATTTCTTCTTCTTGTACTTATTCTTCTTCTTCTTCTTCTTCTTCCTCCTCTTCTTCTTCTTCCTCTTCTTCTTCTTCTTCAACATCTTCCTCTTGTCCTTCTTTTTCTTTTTCTTCTTCTTCTTCTTCATCTTTTTCGTCTACCTCTACTTCCTTTTAATCATTATCTTCTTCATTTCCCTCTTCTTCTACCTCTTCTCCATGATCCTCTACTTCTTCTCCTTATTCT
>JAIUJO010001751.1:0-2500 GCA_023846275.1 Vanilla planifolia
TGCTACTACTTCTACTTCTTTTTTCTTATTCTTCATCTTCTTAATGTTTCTATTTTTATTCTTCTTCTTCTTCTACTTCTTCTTCTTCTTATGCTTCTTCTTCTACTTTTTCTTCTTCCACTTGTTCATCTTCTTCTTCTTCTTCTTCTTCCTCTTATTCATCTTCTTATTCTTCTTCATCTTCTTTTTCTTCTTCTTTTTCTTCTTCTTCTTCTTTTTCTACTTCTACTTCTACTTCTTCTTCTTCTTCTTGTTCCTCTTCTCCTTCTTCTTCTTCTTCTTCTTCTTCTTCTACTTCTTCTTCTTCTTATTCTACTTCTTCTACTTCTTCTTCTTCTTCATGTTCTTCATGTTGATATTCTTCTTCTTGTTCTTGTTCTTCTACTTCTTATTCTTCTTGTTCTCCTTCTTCTCTTTCTTGTTCTTCTTCTTCTTCTTCATGATCTTCTTCTTCTTCTTTTTCTTCTTCTTCTCCTCGTCCTCCTCCTACTCCTTATTCTTCTTCTTCTCCTACTCCTGCTTCATTCTCTACTTCTTCTTCTCCTCTTCTTTCTTTTTCTTCCTTCTTCTTCTTCATTCTCTTCTTCTTCTTCCTCTTCTTCTTCTTCTTCTACTACTTCAGCTTCTTCTTCTTCTTCTTCTTCTTCTTCATCTTTTTCTTCTCCTTCTTGTTCTTGTTCTTCTTCCTCTTCTTCTTCTTCTTCTTCTTAAATTTCATCCTCTTCTTCTTCTTCATCTTGTTATTCTTCCTTTTCTCCTTCTTCTTCTTAATCTTCTTCATACTCTTCTTCATCAACATCATCATCATCATCTTCTTTATCTTCTTCCTCTTCTTCTTCTTCTTCTTCTTCTCCATCTACATCTTTGACTTCTTTATCTCTGTCTTCTTCTTCTTCTTCTTCTTCTTCTCTTCTTCTTTTTCTTTTTCATCTTCTTATTCTTATTCTTCTTCTTTCGTCTACTTTTTCTTCATGCTCCTCTCCTTTCTCTTCCTCCTCTTCTTCTTCTTCTTCTTCCTCCTCTTCTTCTTCTTCTTCCTCTCTTTTTTATCTTCTTCTTCTTTTTCTTCTTTTTCTTCTTTTTTTTATTTTTCTTCTTTTTTTTCCTTCTTTCTCTTCTTCTTCTTCTTCTTTTCCTCTTCTTTTTCTTCTTCTTCTTTATGTTCTATTTCTTCTTTCTTCTTCTTCTTCTTCTTTGACTTCTTGTTAATCTTCTTCTTCTTCTTCTTCTTCTTTCTCCTCCTCCTCATCTTGTTCTTCTTCATCATCTTCTTCTTCTTCTTCTTTGACCTTCTTGTTAATCTTCTTCTTCTTCTTCTTCCTCCTCATCTTCTTCTTGTTCATCTTCTTGTTCTTCTTCTTCTCCATCTTCTTCTCCTTCTTTTTTTGGTTCTTCTTCTTCTTCTTCTTCTCCTACTTCTTCTTCATCTTCTTCTACTTCTCATTCTTCTACTTCTTGTTCTTCTTCTTCTCCTTCTTCTTCTTCTCCTTCTTTTTCTTCTTCTTCTTGTAAATCTTTTTCTTCTTTTTGCTCCTCTTCTTCTTGTTCTTCCTTCTCTTCTCCTCCTTTTTCTTCTTCTTCCTTTTCCTCTTCATCATCTTCTATTCTCCTTCTTCTTCTTCTTCTTCTTCCTCAACATCTTCTTCTTCTTCTCCTCCTCCTCCTTCTTCCTCTCCTTCATCTTCTTCTTCATTTTCTTTTTCTTCTTCTTCTTCTTCTTCTTCTTCTACTACTATTTCTTTTTCTTCTTCTTCATCTTCCACTTTCAATTTTTTTCTTCTTATTTTTTTTGTTCTTCTTCTTCTTCTTCTTCTTCTTCTACTTCTTTTTCTTCTTCTTCATCTTCCACTTTCAATTTTTTTCTTCTTATTTTTTTTTTTGTTCTTCTTCTTCATCTTCTTCTTCTTCCTCTTCCTCTTCCTCTTCCTTTTCTGCTTCTTCTTTTTCTTCCTATTCTACTTATTCTTCTTCTTCTTCTTCTTCTTTCTCTTCTTCTTCTTCTTCTTCATTTCTTCTTCTTATACTTTTACCTCTTCTTTTTCTTCTACTTATTCTTCATCTTCTTCATCATCATCATCTTCTTCTTCTTTTTCGACTTGCCCTTTTTCTTCTTCTTCTACTTCTTCTTCTTCTCCTTCTTATCCCTCTTCTTCTCCTTCATGTTCTTCTTCTTTTCTTCTTCTTCTTCTTCTTCTTCTTGTGCTCCTTTTTCTACTTTTTCTTCTTCCTCTTCTTCATCTTTTTTTTCTTCTTCTTCTTCTTCTTCCTCTTCTTCTCCTCTTCTTCTTCCTATCTTCTTCTTCTTTCTTTTCTTGTTCTTCTTCTTCTTCTTCTTCTACTTCATCTACTACTTTTTCTTCCCTCTTCTTCTTGTTTTTCTTCTTGTTCTTCTACTACTATTACTACTACAACTGCTACTACTTCTTTTTCTTCTTTTAGTACTTCTTCATCATTATCATCATCATCATCTTCTTCTACTTATTCTTCCACTTCTTCTTCT
>JAIUJO010001751.1:15000-17500 GCA_023846275.1 Vanilla planifolia
CTTATTTCTTCTTCTTGTTCTTCTTCCACAACTTCTTTGTCTTCTTCTACTTCTTGTTCTTGTTCTTCATCTTCATCATCATCATCATCTTTTTCTTCTTCTTCTTCTACCTCTTCTTCTCCTTCTTCTCTTTCTTGTTCTTCTTTATCTTCTTCTTCCTCTTCTTATTCTTCTTTTCTTCTTCTATCTCTTCATTTTTCTTCTTCATCTTCTTCTTCCTTGTCTTCTTTTTAATCTTTTTCTTCCTACATTTCTTCCTCTTCTTCTAGATCTTATTCTTCAACTTCTTTTTCTTCTTCTTCTTCTCCTTTTCCTTCTCTTTCTTGTTCTTCTCCTTCTCTATATTGTTCTTCTCCTTCATCATCATCATCATCTTCTTCTTTTTCTTCTTGTTGTTCTTCTTCTTCTTTTTTTTCTTCTACTTCGTCTACTTCTCCTTTTTCTTCTTCTTCTTCTTCTACTACTACTACTACTACTACTACTTCTTCTTCTTCTTATTCTTCTTTCCCTTCATCTTCTTCTTCTTCTTATTATTATTTTTTTTCTTCTTCTTCTTCTTCTTTATCCTCTTCTTCATCGTCACCTTCTTCTTCTTCTTCTTCTTCTTCTTCCCCTTCTTCTATGTCTTCACCTTTTTTGCCTTCTTCTTCTTCTTCTTCTTCTTCTACTTCTTCTTCTCCTCCTCCTCCTCCTCCATCCCCTTCTTATTCTTCTTCTTCTCCTTCTACTACTTCATCTTCTTCTTCTTCTTCTTATTCCTCCTCTTACTCTTCTTCTTCTTCTTCTTCTTCATCATTTTATTCTTCTTCTTCTGCTTCTTCTACTTCTTCTTCTTCTTCTTCATTTTCTTCTTCGACATCTTCTTCTTCCTATTCTTCTTCTTCTTCTTCTTCTCTTTCTTCTTCATCTTCCTCTTCTTGATTTACTTCTTATTTTTCATTTTCTTCTTCTTATTCTTATTCTTTTTTTCTGCTTTTTCTTACTTTCCTTCTTCTTGTTCTTCTTCTTCTTCTGTTTCTTCTTCTTCTTCTTCTACTTTTTCTTCTACTTCTTCTACATCTTCTTCTTTGTTTTCTTCTTCTTCTTCTTCTTCTTCTTCTCCTTCTTCTTGTTCTTATTCTTCTTCAACTTCTTCTTCTTCTTCTTCTTCTACATCTTCTTCTTTTTGCCTTCTTCTTCTTCTTTTTCTTCTTCTTCTTCTTATTCTTCTTCTCCTCCTCCCCCTCCTCCTCCTCCTCCTTCTTTCTCTTCCTTTTCTTCTACTTCTTCTTCTTCTTCCTATTTTTCTTCTTCTATTGATTCTTCTTTTTCTACTACTTCTTCCACTACTTCTTCCTCTTCTTCTTCTTCATCATCATCTTCTTCTTCTTCTTCTGCTTCTTCTTCTTCTACATCTTATCCTTCAACATCGTTTTCTTCTTCCTTTTCTTCTTCTTGTTCTCCCCCTTGTTCTCCTCCTGCCCCTTCTCCTTCTTGTTCTTATCCTTCAACATGATAATCATCATCTTCTTCTTCTTCTGTCGTATTTTGTTCTTCTTATTCTCCTTCTTCCAATTCTTCTTCCTCTTCTTCGTCTTCTTCTTATTATTCTAATAATACTACTAGTTCTTCTTCTTCCCCTTCTTCTTCTTCTTCTTCTTCTTCTTCTTCATCTTCTTCATCATCACCTTCTTCTTCTTCTTCTTCTTCTTCTTCTTCTTGTTCTTCTTGTTTTTCTTCTTCCTCTTCTTCTATGTCTACCTCTTTTTCGTCTTCTTCTTCATCTTGTTGTTCTTCTTCTTCTCCTCCTCCTACTCCTTTTTCTTCCCAATCTTCTTCTTCTTCTTCTTCCTCTTCTACTTCGTTTACTAATTCTTCTTCTTCTTCCTCTTTATCTTCATTTTATCTACTTCTTCTTTTTCTCCACCTCCTTCTTCTTCTTCTTCTTCTTCATTGTCTTCTTCTTCCTTGTCTTCTCCTTCATCTTCTTTTTCTCTTTTTTCTTCATTTTCTTCTTCTTCTTCTTCTTCTTCGTATTCTTTTTCTTCTTCTTCATCATCATCATCATCTTCTTCTTCTACTTCATCTTCTTCTCCTTCTTCTACTTCTTATTCTTTTTCTTCTTGTTCTACTTCTTATTCTCCTTCTTCTTGTTCTTCTTCTTCTTCCTTTTCTTTCTACTTCTTCTTCTTCTTCTTCTTCTTCTACTTCTACTTCTTATTCTTCTTTTCTTCTTCTTCTTCTTCTTCTTCTTCTTCTTCGTCCTTTTCTACATCTTCTCCTTCTTCTCCTTCTTATTCTTCTTCATCATCATCAACTTCGTCTTCATCTTCTTCTTCATCTTCTTCCACCTCTACTTTTTCTTAATTTTCTTCTTTTTCTTTTTCTTCTTCTTCTTATTCTTTTACTTCTTCTACTTCTTCTACATCTTTTTCCTCAACTTCTTCTTCTTCTTCTCCTCCTCCTTCACTTCTTCTTCCCCTCCTCCTTCTCCTTCTTCTTCTTATTCTTCTTCCTATTC
>JAIUJO010001751.1:55000-60000 GCA_023846275.1 Vanilla planifolia
CTCCTTCTTCTCCTTCTTCTTCTTCTACTTCTCCTCCTTTTTTTTCTTCTACAGTTATATTTCTTCTACTTCTTTTTCTTCTTCTTCTTATTTTTCGTCTTCTTCTTCATCTATTTTTACTTCTTTCTCTTCTTCTTCTTCTTCTTCTTCCTCTACTTCTTCACCTTCTTTTTCATCTTTATCTTCTTCTTCTTCTTCCACTTCTTCTTCTGCTTCTTCTTCTTCTTTTACTACTATTACTACTACTTCTTCTGCTTCTTCTTTCTATTTGTCTTCTACTGCATCCTCTTCTTCTTCTTCTTCTTCTCATCCTCATCGTCTGCTTCTTCCTCTTCAGCTTCCTCTTCTTCATCCTCTACTACTTCTTCTTTTACTCCTTTCTCTTCTTCTTCTTCTTCTTATTATTATTCTTCTTCTTGTTGTTCTTCTTCTACTACTACTACTAATAGTTCTTCTTCTTCTTCTTCTTCTACTACTACTACTTCTTCTTCTTCTTCTTCTCTTCTTTACCTTCTTCTTTTTCTTCTTCTTCTTATTCTTTTTATTCTTCTTCTTCTTTTTCTTGTTGTTCTCCTTCTCCATCTCCTTCTTCTTTTTTTCTTCTTCTACCTCTTCTTCTTCTTCATCTTCTTCTTCTTCTACTTCTTCTTCAACTACTACTACTACTACAACAACTTCTTCTTCTACTTCTTCTACTACTACTACTACAACTACTTCTTCATCATCTTCTTCTTTTTCTTGTTTTTCATTTTATTATTATTATTATTATTATTGATATTATTAATATTATTCCTCTTCTTATTATTCTTTTTCTTCTCCTACTTCTTTGTCTTCTTCTTCTCCTTCTTCTCCCCCTTCTTTTTTCTCTTCCTCTTCTTCTTCTTCTTCTTCTTTTTCTTCTTCTTCTTCTACATTTTTTTTTCATCTACTACTTTTTCATATTCTTCTTCTTCTAATTCTACTTCTTTTTTATTTCTTCTTCTTCATCATCATCATCATCTTCTTCTTTTTTTTCTTCTTTTTATATTTCCGCTTCTTCTACTTCTTCTTTTTCTTCTACAACTTATTTTTCTTCTTCTTGTTGTTGTTGTTCTCCTAGCTCTTCATCCTCTTTTTCTTGTTCTTCTTCTTCTTCCGCTTCTTCATCTTCTTTTAATTGCATCTTCTTCTTCTTCTTCTTCTTTTACTTCTTCTTCTTCTACTTCTTGTTTTCCTTCTTTTATTTCTTCTTCTTCTTCTTTTTATTCTTCTTCTTCTTCTTTTTCTTGTTGTTCTCCTTCTCCATCTCCTTCTTCTTTTTCTTCTTCTTCTTCTTCTTCTTCTTCTTCTTCTTCTACTACTACTATTACTACTACAACTACTTATTCTTCTTCTTCTTCTTCTTCTTTTCTTCTACTACTACAACTTCTTCTTCATCATCTTCTTCTTTTTTCTTGTTTTTCATTTTATTCTTATTATTATTGTTATTATTATTATTATTCTTTTTCTTCTCCTTCTTCTTCTTCTTCTTCTTCTTCTTCGTCTTTTACAAGCAATTCTTCTACTACAACTTCTTCTTCTTCTTCTTCTACCTCTTCTTCTTCTTCTACTTCCTCTTCTTCTTATACTTCTTCTTCTTATTCTTATTCTTATTCTTATTCTTATCTTCTTCTTCTTCTTCTTCTCCTTCTTCTTCTTTTTCTTCTACTTCTTCTTCGACTTCTTCTCCTTCCTTCTCTTCTTCTTCGTCTACTTCTACTTCATCTTCTACTTCTTGTTCTTGTTCTTGTTCTTCTTCTTGTTCCTCTTTTTCTCCTTCTTTCTCTTCTTCTTCATCTACTTTTTATTCTTTTTCTTCTTCTTCTTCATCATCTTCTTCTTCTTCTCCGTCTTCTTCTTCTTCTTTTTCTTTTTCTTCTTCTTCTTCTTCTTCTTCTTTTTCTTCTTCTTCTTCTTCTTCTTTTTCTTCTTCTTCTTGTTCTGCATCTTCTTCTTCTTCTTTTTCTTATTCTTTTTCTTTTTCTTCTTCTTCTTCTTCATCTTCTTCTTCTTCTCCTTCTTCTTCTTCTTCTTTTTCTTCTTCTTCTACTTCTACTTCTTCTTCTTCTTCTTCTTCCTTCTCTTATTCTACTTCTTCACCTTCTTCTTCTTCTTCTTCATCTTCTTCTTGTTCTTCTCCTTCTTCTTTTCTTCCTCTTCATTGCCTTCTTTTTCTTTTTCATCTGCTTCTTCTACTACTACTTTTTCTTCTCTACTTCTTCTTCTTCTTCTTTTACTTCTTCTTTTTCTTTTTACTTCTTCTTTTCCACTTCTTCTACTACGTCTTCTTCTTATTCTTCTTATAGATCTTCTCCTTCTTCGTCTTCTAATTCGTCCTCCTCTTCTTTTACTTCTTCTTCTTTGTTTTCTTATTCTTCTCCTTCTTCTCTTTTCCTTGTTCTTCTTCTTGTACTTCTTCTTCTAGTACTTCTTATTCATCTTCTTCTTCTTCTTCTTTTTCTTCGTCTCCCTCTTCTTCATCTTATTCTCCTTCTCCATGTCCTTCTTCTTCTTCTTCTTCTTCTTCTTCTTTTCCTCTTCTTTTTCATCTTCTTTATCTTCTTCTCCTCCTTTTACTTCTTCATCTTCTTCTTCTTCTTCTTCTTCTTCATCTTCCTTTTCTTCTTCTTCATCTTTTTCATCTTCTTCTTCTCCTTCTGCTTCTTCATCTTCTCATTCTTCTTCTTCATCTTCTTCTTCTTCTTCTTCTTTTTCTTGTTCTTCTTCATCTTCTTCTCCTTCTTCTTCTTCTTTATCTTTTTCTTCTTCATCTTCTACTTCTACTTCTTCTTCGTCTTCTTCTTCTCGTTGCTCTTCATCTTCTTCATCATCTTCATCTTCTTCTTTTTCTTCTTCTTCTTGTTCTTCATCATCTCCTACTATTACTACTTCTTCTTCTTCTTTTTCTTATTATTCTTCTTCTTTTTCTTCTTCTTCTTCTACTTCTTTTTCTTCTTCTTCGTCTTCTTCTTCTTCTCATTCTCATTCCTCTTCTTCTTCTTCATCATCTTCTACTTCATCCTATTCTTCTTTTTCTTCTTCTTTTTCTTCTTCTTTTAATTCTTCTTCTTCTTGTCCTATTACAACTACGACTACGAATACTACTTCTTCTTCATCATCATCCTCATCATCTTGTTCTGGTTCTACTACTACTACAATTACTACTTTTTCTCCTTCTTCTCTTCTTCTTCTTCATCTTTTTCTTCTTCTTCTTCTTCTTCTACTACTACTTCTTCTTTTTCTAGTTCTTCTACTCCATCTTCTTCTTCTACTACTTCTACTTTTTCTTCTTCTTCTACTTCTTTTTTTCTCCTTCTAATTCTTCTTCTTCTTACTCTTGTTCACTTTCTTTTTCTACTTCTTCTTCTCCATGTTCTTCTTCTTCTTCTTCCACTTCTTCTTCTTTTCTTCTTCTTCTACTACTAGTACTACTACTTCTTCTTCTTCTTCTTTTTCTTATTCTTCATCATCATCATCATCATCATCTTCTTCTTCTTCTTCCTCTTCTTTTCCATCTTCTTCTTCATCTTCTTCTTGTTCTTCTTTAGCTTCTTCTTCTTCTTATTCTTCTTCTACATCTTCTTCTTCTTCTTCTTCTACGCCTTCTTTTTCGTGTTCTTCTTCTTCTGCTTCTTCTTCTTTTTCTTGTTCTTCCACTACAACTATTTTTAAAACTTCTTTTTCGTGTTCTTCTTCGTCTTCGTCTTCTTCTTCATTCTTCTTCTTCTTCTTCTTCTACTTCTTCTTCTCTTCTTGTTCTACTTTTTGTTCTTCTTTTTCTTCTTCTTCTTCTTCTTCTTCGACTTTTTGTTCTTCTTCTTCTTCTTCTTCTTCTTCTTCTTCTCCTTCTTCTTCTTCTGCTTATTCTTCTTCTTCTTCTTTTTCTTCATTATCTTCTTCTTCCACTTCTTCTTCTTCTTCTTCTTTTTCTTGTTCTTCTTCTTCTGCTTTTTATTCTTCTTCTTCTTCTTCTTCTGCTTCTTCTTCTTCTACATCTTCTTCTTGTTCTTCTTCTACTTTTTCTTTAGCTTCTTCTTCTTCTCCTTCTTCTTCTTCTTCTTTTTCTTCTTCTTCTACTTCTTCTTCTTCTTCTTCTTCTTCTTCTTCCTTCTCTTATTCTACTTCTTCACCTTCTTCTTCTTCTTCTTCTTCATCTTCTTCCTGTTCTTCTCCTTCTTCTTTTCTTCCTCTTCATTGCCTTCTTCTTTTTCTTTTTCATCTTCTTCTTCTACTACTACTTTTTCTTCTCTACTTCTTCTTCTTCTTTTACTTCTTCTTCTTTTTCTTTTTACTTCTTCTTTTCCACTTCTTCTTCTACTACGTCTTCTTCTTATTCTTCTTATAGATCTTCTCCTTCTTCATCTTCTAATTCGTCCTCTTCTTCCTTTACTTCTTCTTTGTTTTCTTATTCTTCTACTTCTTATTCATCATCTTCCTCTTCTTTTTCTTCATTTCCCTCTTCTTTCTATTAGTCTCCTTCTCCTTGTCCTTCTTCTTCTCCTTCTTCTTCTTCTTCTTCTTCTTCTACTTCTACTGCTACTTTTTCTTCTTCTTTTCCTTCTTCTTCTTGTTCTTCTTCTACTACTACTACCTCTTCTACCTCTTCTTCTTCATCATCATCATCATCTTCTTCTTCTTCTTCTTCTTATTGTACTTCTTCTCTTTCTACTTCTTCTACTGCTTTTCTTCTCCTTCAACTTCTTCTTCCTCTTCTTCTACTTCTACTACTTCATCTTCTTTTTCTACTTCTTCTTCCTCTAGTTTGTCTTATTCTTCTTTTTCTTTTTAATCTTCTTCTTCTACTTCTTTTGTTCTTCTTCTACTTCTTCTTCTTCTACTACTACTACTATTACTACTACTACTACTTCTTCTTTATTTTCTGTTAATATTACTAAAACTTCTTCTTCTTCTTCTCCTTCTTCTTCTTCTTCCTCTTCTTCTTCTTCTTCTTTCTTTTCATCCTCTTCTTCTTCTTTTTCTTC
>JAIUJO010001751.1:67500-85000 GCA_023846275.1 Vanilla planifolia
ACTTCTTCATCTTCTTCCTCTACTTCTAGTTCTTCTTCTTCTTCTTCTCCTCTATCTGCTTCTTCTTCATCTTCCTCTTCTTCTTTTTCTTCTACAACTTACTTTTATTGTTTTTCTTCTTCGAATTCTTCTTCTTCTTCTACTTCGTTTTCTTTTTTTTTCTTCTTCTTCTTCTTTTTCTTCTTCATGCTCTTTTTCTGCTTCTTCTACTTCTTCTTCATCGACATCTTCTTTCTCTTCTTCAACTTCTTCTTCTTCTTCTTCTTCTTCAACTTCTTTTTCTTCTCCTTTATCTTATTTTTCTTCTCATTCTTCTTCTTTTTCTTATTTTCCTTCTTCATCTCCTTCTACTCCTTCTACTACTGCTTCTTCTTCTTCTTCTTCTTCTCTTCCTCCTTGTTCTTCTTCAATTATATTTCTTCTTTTTCTTCTTCTTTTTCTTCTTCTACTTCTTCTTTTCCTCTTCTTCTTCTTCTTCTTCTTCGTATTCTTCTTTATCCTTTTTTACATCTTTTTCTTCTTCTTCTTTTTCTTCTTCTTTTTCTTCTTCCTCTTCTTCTTCATCATCTTTCTCTTCTTCAACTTTTTCTTCTTCTTCCACTTCTTCTTCTTCTTCTTCTTCTTCTTTTACTACTACTACTACTTCTACTACTTCATGTTCTTCTTCCTTTTCTTATCCTTCTTCTGCTTCTTCTACTTCTTCTTCTTCTTCCTATCATCCTCATCGTCTCCTTCTTCTTCTTTGTTTTCCTCTTCTTCATCTTCTACTACTTCTTCTTCTATTACTTCTTTTTCATCTTCTTCATCTTCTTTTTCGTCTTCTTCTTCTTCTTCTTGTCCTTCTTCTACTACTACTACTAGTTCTTCTTCTTCTTCTTCTTGTACTACTACTACTTCTTCTTCTTTCTTTCTTTCTTCTTCTTCTTTGTCTTCATCTTTTTCTTCATCATCATCTTCTTCTTGTTCTTTTTTTTTCTTCTTTTTTACCTTCTCCTTCAACTTCTTCCTCTTTCTCTTCTTCTTCTTCCTCTTCTTCTTCTACTTCTTCTTCTTCATCTTCTTCTTAAACTACTACTACTACTACTTCTTCTTCTTCTTCTTCAACTACTGTATCCTCTTCTTCTTCTTCTTGTTCTTCTTCTTATTCATCTTCTTCTTCTTCTTCTTAATCTTCTTCTTCTTAATCTTCTTCTTCTACTACTTCTTCTTTCTTCTTCTTCTTCTTCTTCTTCTTCTTCTTCTTCTTTATCTTCCTTTTCTTCTTCTTCTTCTTCTTCTTCTTCTTCTACTACTACTACTACTACTACTTTTTTCATCTACTACTTCTTTTTCTTCTTCTTCTTCTAATTCTACTTCTTCTTTTTCTTCTTCTTCTCCATCACCATCATCATGATCGCCTTCTTCTTCTTCTTCTTCTTTTCATATTTCTGTTTCTTCTACTCCTCTTCTTCTTCTTCTTGAACTACTTTTTCTTCTTCTTCATCTTCTTATTCTTCATCTTCTTCTTGTTCTTATTGTTATTCTTCTTCATCTACTTCTTCATTTTCTACTTCTTCTTCTTTTACATCTTCTACTTCTTTTTCGTCTTCATGTTCTTCTTCTTCTTATTATTATTATTCTTATTCATATCTTTCTTGTTCTTATTCTTGTTCTTCTACTTTTTCTTCTTCTTTTTCTTCTTCTTCTTCTTCGACTTCTTCTCCTTCTTTCTCCTCTTCTTTGTCTACTTCATCTTCTTGTCCTACTTCTACTTCTTCTTCTTCTTCTTTTAGTTCTTCTCTTTTTTTCTCTTCTTCTTCATCTACTTCTTATTCTTATTCTTCTTCCTCTTCTTCTTCTTCTTCTTCTTCTTCTTCTTCTTCTTCTATTTATTTCTTCTTCTTTTTCTTCTTCCTCTTCTTTTTCTTATTCTTTTTCTTCGCCTTCTTCTTCTTCTTCTTTTTCTTCTTCTTCTTCTTCTTCTTCTTCTTCTTCTTTGCCTTCTACTGCTTCTTCTTCTTCATCTTCTACATCTTCTTCTTCTACTTCTACTTCTTCTTCTTCTTCTTCCTCTTCTTCGTTCTCTTCTTCTTCTTTTACACCTTATTCTTCGTCTTTTTTTCTAATACTTCTACTTTTTCTTTTAAATCTCTTACTTCTTCTTTTTCTTCTTCTACTTCTTCTTCTTCTTATTCATCTTCTTCATCATATTCTTCTTTCATCTTCTACTTTTCTTCTCTTCTTCTTCTTCTTCTTCTTCTTCTTCTTACTTCTTCTAATTCCTCTTCTTCTTCTACTTCTTCTTCTTCTTCTTTCTTCTCCATCTTCTGCTTATACATCTTCTCCTTCTTCTTCTTCTACTTCTTCCTCTTCTTCTTTAACTACTTCTTCATTTTCTTATTCTTCTACTTCTTCTCTTTTCATTCTTTTTCTTTTTCTTCTTCTTATTCTTCTTCTTCCTCTTCTACTTCTTATTCATCTTCTTTTACTTCTTCGTCTCCCCCTTCTTCTTCTTATTGTCCTTCTCCATGTCCTTCTTCTTCTTCTTCTTCTTCTTCTTCTTCTTTTCTTCTTCTTCTTCGTCTTCTTCATGTTCTTCTTCTCCCTTTGCTTCTTACCCTTCTTCTTCTTCATCTTCTTCTATTTCTTCTTTTCTTCTTCTTCTTCATCTTCTTCTTCTTCTTCTTCTACTACTACTACTGCTACTGTTCTTCTCCTTCTTCTGCTTCTTCTTCTTCTTCTTCGTCTTCTCCTTCTTCTCCTTCTTCTTCTTCTCCTTCTTCTCCTTCTTCTTCTTCTTCTTCTTCTTCTTCTTCTTTTTCATCTACTTCTTCTTCTTCTTCTGCTTCCTCTTCTTCTTCTTCTACTTCTTTACATCATCATCGTCTTCTTCTTCTACTTCTTCTTCTCTTCTTCTTCTTCTTCTTCTTATCTTCTTCTTCTTCTTCTTCTGCTACTTCTTCTTCTACTATTACTACTACTACTTCTTCTTCTACTTCTACTACTATGACTACTTCAACTGCTTCTTCTTCTTTTTCTTCTTTGTCTTCTTCCTCTTCTTCTTCTTCTTCTTCTTCTTCTTCCTCTTCTTCTACTTCTTCTTGTTCTTTTCCTTCTTCTTCGTCTCCCTCTTCATTTTTTTCTCCTTCTTCTTCTTCTTCTTCTTCTATTACTACTACTTCTTCTTCTTCTTCTTCTTCTTCTACCTCTTCTTCTTCTACATCTTCTTCTTCTTATACTTATTGTCCTTCTTCTCCGTCTTCTTATTGTTCTTTTTCATCTTTTTCTTCTTATTGTTCTTCTTCTTCTACTTCACCTTTCTCTCTTTTTCTTCTTATTCTTGATCTTCTTCTTCATCTACTAGTACTTCTTCTTCTACTACTACTACTACTACTATTACTTGTTCTTCTTCATCTTGTTATTCTTATTCTTCTTCGTCAACTTCTTCTTTTTCTTCTTCTTCTTCTTCTTCTTCTTCTTCTACTTCTTCTACTTTTTCTTCTTCTTCTTTTTCTTCTTCTTCTTCTTCTTCTACTTCTTCTTCTTAAACTTCTTCCTTTTCTTCATCTTCTTTCCACGCTCTTCTTCTCCATCTTCTTTTTCATCTTCTTCTTCTTCATCTTCTACTACTTCTTTTTCTATTACTTCTTTCACTTCTTCTTCTTCTTCTTCTTCTTCTTCTTCTTGTTCGTCTTTGTCTTCTTCTTCTTCTTCTTCTTCTTGTTCGTCTTTGTCTTCTTCTTCTTCTATTACAACTACTACTACTTCTTCTTCATCATCTTCTTCTTCTACTTCTTCTTCTTCGTCTTCTTCCTGTTCTTCTACTACTACAACTACAACTTCTTCTTCTTCTTCTTCTTCTTCAAAATCTTCTTCTTCTTCTTCTTCTTCTTCTTCTTCTTCTTCTTCTTTTTCTTCTTCTTTTTCTCTTTCTTCTTGTTCTGCTTCTCCTTCTTCTTCTTCTTCTTCTTTTTCTTCTTCTTTTTCTTCCTCTTCTCCTTCTTCTTCTTCTTCTTCTTCTTCCTCTTTAACTACTACTGCTACTACTTCTCCTTCTTCTTCTTCTACTACTACTACTACTGCTACTACTTCTTCTTCTCTTATTCATCTTCTTCATCTTCGCCCTCTTATTATTATTATTATTATTATTCATCTTCCTTTCTTCTTCCTCTTTTTCTTCAGCTTCTTCTTCTTCCTCCTCTTCTTCTTCTTCTTCTCCTCCTCCTTCCTTTTCCTCTTCCTCTTCTTCTTCTTCTTCTTCTTCTTTTTGTTGTTCTTCTTCTTCTACATTTTTTTTTCATCTACTACTTCTTTTTCATATTCTTCTTCTTCTAACTCTACTTCTTTTTTTTCTTCTTCATCATCATCATCATCATCTTCTTCTTCTTCTTCTTTTTCTTGTTTTTATATTTCTGCTTCTTCTACTTCTTCTTCATCTTCTTCTTCAACTTCTTATTTTTCTTCTTCTTCTTCTTCTTCTTCTTACTTCTTCTTCTTCTTCTTCTACAATTACTTCTTCTACTTCATCATCTTCTTCTTCTTCTTCTTATACATCTTCTCCTTCTTCTTCTTTTACTTCTTCCTCTTCTTCTTTTACTTCTTCCTCTTCTTCTTTTACTTCTTCTTCATTTTCTTATTCTTCTTCTTCTTCTCTTTTCCTTCTTCTTCTTCTTATTCTTCTGATTCTACTTCCTCTTCTACTTCTTATTCATCTTATTCTTTTTCTTCATCTCCCTCTTCTTCTTCTTATTCCTTTTCCCTTAGCCTTCGTCTTCTTCTTCTTCTTCTACTACTTCTACGTCTTCTACCTCTTCTTCATCATCATCATCATCTTCTTCTTCTTCTTCTTCCACTACTACTACTACTACTGCATCTTTTTCTTCTTCTTCATCTTCTACTATTACTACTACTTCTTCTTCATCTTTTTCGTATTGTACTTCTTCTCCTTCTTATTCTACTACTTCTTTTCTTCTACTTCAACTTCTTCTTCTTCTTCTTCTTCTACATTACCTTCTTCTTCTTATTCTTCTTCGTCTTATTCTTCTTTCTCTTTTTAATCTTCTTCTTCTTCTTCTTCTTCTTCTTTTGTTCTTCTTTTTCTTTTTCTTCTTCTTCTTCTTGCACTACTACTGCTACTACTACTACTACTACTACTACTACAATTACTACAACTACTACTTCTTTTTCTTTTTCTTCTTCTTCTTCTACTACAACTACGACTACTTCTTCTTTTCCTCTACTTCTTGTTCTTCTTCTTCTTCTTCTCCTTTATCTTCTTCTTCTTCATCTTCCTCTTCTTCTTTTTCTTCTACAACTTACTTTTCTTTTTTTTTCTTCTTCGAATTCTTCTTCTTCTTCTACTTTGTTTTCTTGTTTTTCTTCTTCTTCTTCTTCTTCATGATCTTTTTCTTCTTCTTCTACTTCTTCTTCATCGACATCTTCTTTCTCTTCTTCAACTTCTTCTTCTTCTTCTTCTTCTTCAACTTCCTTTTCTTCTCCTTTATCTAATTTTTCTTCTTATTCTTCTTCTTTTTCTTATTCTCCTTCTTCATCTCCTTCTACTCCTTCTTCTACTACTGCTTCTTCTTCTTCTTCTTCTTCGTATTCTTCTTTATCTTTTTTTACATCTTTTTCTTCTTCTTTTTCTTCTTCCTCTTCTTCTTCTTCTTCATCTTTCTCTTCTTCATCTTCTTCTTCTACCTCCGCTTCTTCTTCTTCTTCTTCTTCTTTTACTGCTACTACTACTTCTACTTCTTCATGTTCTTCTTCCTTTTCTTTTCCTTCTTCTGCTTCTTCTTCTTCTTCTTCTTCTTCTTGTCATCCTCATCGTCTCCTTCTTCTTCTTTGTTTTCCACTTCTTCATCTTCTACTACTTCTTCTTCTATTACTTCTTTCTCTTCTTCTTCTTCTTCTTCTTCTTTTTTGTCTTCTTCTTCTTCTTCTTCTTCTTCTTCTACTACTACTACTAGTTCTTCTTCTTCTTGTACTACTACTACTTCTTCTTCTTCTTTCTTTCTTTCTTCTTCTTCTTTGTCTTCTTCTTCTTCTTCATCATCATCTTCTTCTTGTTCTTCTTTTTCTTTTTTTTTACCTTCTCGTTCTACTTCTTCCTCTTTTTCTTCTTCTTCTTCCTCTTCTTCTTCTTCTTCTTCTTCATCATCTTCTTAAACTACTACTACTACTACTACTTCTTCTTCTTCTACTACTACTTCATCTTCTTCCTCTTCTTCTTCTTCTTATTCATCGTCTTCTTCTTCTTCTTAATCTTCTTTTTGTACTACTTCTTCTTTCTTCTTCTTCTTCTTCTTCTTCTTCTTTATCTTCCTTTTCTTCTTCTTCTTCTTCTTCTACTACTACTACTACCACAACTTTTTTTTATCCTACTAGTTCTTTTTTTTTCTTCCTCTTCTAATTCTACTTCTTCTTTTTCTTGTTCTTCTCCACCACCATCATCAGCATCACCTTCTTCATCTTCTTCTTTTAATATTTCTGCTTCTTCTAATTCCTCTTCCTCTTCTTCTTCTTCTTCAACTACTTTTTCTTCTTCTTCATCTTATTATTCTTCATCTTCTACTAATTCTTATTGTTATTCTTCTTCGTCTACTTCTCCTTCTTCTTCTTTTACTTCTTCCTCTTGTTCTTTTACTTCTTCTTCTTCATTTTCTTATTCTTCTTCTTCTTCTCTTTTCCTTCTTCTTCTTCTTATTCTTCTGATTCTACTTCCTCTTCTACTTCTTATTCATCTTATTCTTTTTCTTCTTTTTCTTCTTTTTCTTCTTTTTCTTCATCTCCTTCTTCTTCTTCTTATTCCTTTTCTCTTAGCCTTCTTCTTCTTCTTCTTCATCTTCTACTTCTACGTCTTCTACCTCTTCTTCATCATCATCATCATCATCATCTTCTTCTTCTTCTACTACTACTACTACTGCATCTTCTTCTTCTTCTTCTTCATCTTCAACTATTACTACTACTTCTTCTTCATCTTTTTTGTATTGTACTTCTCCTTCTTCTTCTACTACTTCTTTTCTTCTACTTCAACTTCTTCTTCTTCTTATTCTACATTACCTTCTTCTTCTTATTCTTCTTCGTCTTATTCTTCTTTTTCTTTTTAATCTTCTTCTTCTTCTTCTTCTTCTTCTTCTGTTCTTCTTTTTCTTCTTCTTCTTCTTCTTCTTGTACTACTACTACTACTACTACTACTACTATTACTACAACTACTACTTTTTTTTCTTCTTCTTCTTCTACTACTACTACAACTACTTCTTCTTCCTCTACTTCTTGTTCTTGTTCTTCTTCTTCTCCTTTATCTTCTTCTTTTTCATCTTCCTCTTCTTCTTTTTCTTCTACAACTTACTTTTCATTTTTTTTTTCTTCGAATTCTTCTTCTTCTTCTACTTCGTTTTCTTGTTTTTCTTCTTCTTCTTCTTCATGATCTTTTTCTGCTTCTTCTACTTCTTCTTCATCGACATCTTCTTTCTCTTCTTCAACTTCTTCTTCTTCTTCTTCTTCTTCTCCTCTTCCTTCTTCTTGTTCTTCTTCAATTATATTTCTTCTTCTTCTTCTTTTTCTTCTTCTACTTCTTCTTTTCTTCTTCTTCTTCTTCTTCTTCTTCTTCTTAGTATTCTTCTTTATCTTTTTTTACATCTTTTTCTTCTTCTTCTTTTTCTACTTCTTTTTCTTCTTCCTCTTCTTCTTCTTCTTCATCTTTCTCTTCTTCATCTTCTTCTTCTTCCTCCACTTCTTCTTCTTCTTCTTCTTCTTTTACTACTACTACTACTCCTACTTCTTCATGTTCTTCTTCCTTTTCTTTTCCTTCTTCTGCTTCTTCTTCTTCTGCTTCTTCTTCTTCTTGTCATCCTCATCGTCTCCTTCTTCTTCTTCGTTTTCCTCTTCTTCATCTTCTATTACTTCTTCTTCTATTACTTCTTTCTCTTCTTCTTCTTCTTTTTTTTCGTCTTCTTCTTCTTCTTCTTGTTCTTCTTCTACTACTACTACTAGTTCTTCTTCTTCTTTCTTACTTTCTTCTTCTTCTTTGTCTTCTTTTTCTTCTTCATCATCATCTTTTTTTTGTTCTTCTTGTTCTTCTTTTTCTTCTTTTTTACCTTCTCGTTCTACTACTTCCTCTTTTTCTTCTTCTTCTTCTTCATCTTCTTCTTAAACTACTACTACTACTACTTCTTCTTCTTCTACTACTTCTTCCTCTTCTTCTTCTTCTTCTTATTCATCTTCTTCTTCTTCTTCTTAATCTTCTTCTTCTACTACTTCTTTCTTCTTCTTCTTCATCTTCTTTTTCTTCTTTATCTTTCTTTTCTTCTCCTTCTTCTTCTTCTTCTTCTTCTACTACTACTACTACAACTATTTTTCATCTACTACTTCTTCTTTTTCTTCTTCTTCTTCTAATTCTACTTCTTCTTCTTTTTCTTCTTCTTCTCCATCTCCATCATCATCATCACCTTCTTCTTCTTCTTCTTTTTATATTTCTGCTTCTTCTACTTCCTCTTCTTCTTCTTCTTAAACTACTTTTTCTTCTTCTTCATCTTCTTCTTATTCTTATTGTTATTCTTCTTCGTCTACTTCTTCGTTTTCTACTTGTTCTACTTTTACATCTTCTGCTTCTTTTTCGTCTTCATGTTCTTCTTCTTCTTATTCTTATTCTTATTCATATCCTTCTTGTTCTTGTTCTTCTTCTTCTACTTCTTCTTCTTCTTTTTCTTCTTCTTCTTCTTCCACTTCTTCTCCTTCTTTCTCTTCTTCTTTGTCTACTTCGACTTCTTGTCCTACGACTACTTCTTCTTCTTCTTCTTCCACTTCTTCTTTTTTCTCTTCTTCTTCATCTACTTCTTGTTCTTATTCTACTGCTTCTTCTTCTTCTTCTTCATCTTCTTCTTCTTCTTTTTCTTCTTCTTCTTCTTCTTCTTCTTCTTCTTCTTCTTCGTCTTCTTTTTCTTATTCTTTTTCTTCCTCTTCTTCTTCTTCTTCTTTAGCTTCTTCTTCTTCTTCTTCTTGTTCTTCTTCTTTGCCTTCTACTTCTTCTTCTTCTTCTTCTTCTACATCTTCTTCTTCTTCTTCTTCCTCTTCTTCTTCTTCTTCGTTCTCTTCTTCTTTTTTTACACCTCATTCTTCGTCATTTTTTCTACTACTACTTTTTCTTCTACAGCTCTTACTTCTTCTTCTTCTTCTTCTTCTACTTCTTCTTCTTCTTCTTATTCATCTTCTTCATCATATTCTTCTTCTTCTTCTTCATCTTCTACCTCTTCTTTGTCTTCTTCTTCTTTTTCATTTTCATTATCTTCTTCTTCTTCTACTTTTCTTCTCTTCTTCTTCTTCTTCTTCTTACTTCTTCTAATTCCTCTTCTTCTTTCTTGTCCTTCTTCTGCTTATAAATCTTCTCCTTCTACTTCTTCCTCTTCTTCTTTAACTTCTTCTTCATTTTCTTATTCTTCTATAGCTTCTCTTTGCATTCTTCTTCTTCTTCTTCTTCTTCTTCTTCCACTTCTACTTCTTATTCATCTTCTTTTTCTTCTTGTTTTTCTTCGTCTCCCCCTTCTTCTTCTTATTGTCCTTCTCCTTGTCCTTCTTCTTCTTCTTCTTCTTCCACTTCTTCTTCATCTTCTTCTTCTTCTTCTTCTTTTCTTCTTCTTCTTCGTCTTCTTCATGTTCTTCTTCTCCTTCTCCTTCTTCATCTTCTTCTTCTCTGTCTAATTCTTCATCTTCTCCTTCTTCCTCTTCATCTTCTTCTTCTTTTTGTTCTTCTTCTTGTTCTTCTTCTTCTTCACCTTCTTCTCCTTCTTCTTCAACTTCTTCTTCTTCTTCTTTTTCTTCTTCTTCTTCTTCTTCTTCTTCTTCTACTTCTTCTTCTTCTTCTTCTTCTTCCTCTTCTTCTCCTTCTCTACTACAACTTCTTCATCTACTTCTTCTTTTACTTGTTCTTCCTCTTCTTCTACTTCTTTCTTTTCTTTAACTTCTTCTTCTGGTTCCTCCTCTTCTTCCTCTTCTTCTACTTCTACTACTAATACTTCTTCTTCTTCTTCTTCACGTTATTCTCTTCTACTCTATCTTCCTCTTCTTCTTCTTCTTCTTACTGTTCTTCTTCCTCTTCTTCTTCTTCTTTACCTTCTTCTTCTTCTTCTTCCTGTTCCTCTTCCATTTCTTCTTCTTCTTCTTTACCTTCTTCTTCTTCTTCTTCCTATTCCTCTTCCATTTCTTCTTCTTCATCTTCCTCTACTTCTTCTTCTTCTTCTTCTTCTTCTTCTTCTACCTCTTCTTCTTCTACATCTTCTTCTTCTCCTACTTATTGTCCTTCTTCTCTGTCTACTTATTGTTCTTTTTCTTCTTTTTCTTCTTGTTGTTCTTCTTCTTCTACTTCACCTTTCTCTCTTTTTCTTCTAATTTTTGTTTTTTTTCTTCATCTACTAGTACTTCTTCTACTACTAGTACTACTACTTGTTCTTCTTCATCTTGTTGTTCTTATTCTTCTTCGTCTACTTTTTCTTCTTCTTCTTCTTCTTCTTATTCTACCTCTTCTTCTACTTCTTCTTCTTCTTCTTCTTCTTCTTCTTATTCTTCTGCTTCTTCTTCTTCAACTTCTTCTTCTTCTTCTTCATCTTCTTCTCACGCTCTTCTTCTCCATCTTCTTTTTCATCTTCTTCTTCTTCATCTTCTACTACTTCTTTTTCTATTACTTCTTTCACTTCTTCTTCTTCTTCTTCTACTCCTTCTTCTTCTTCTTCTTCTTCTTCTTCTTCCTTTTCTTCTCCTTCTCTACTACAACTTCTTCATCTACTTCTTCTTTTACTTGTTCTTCCTCTTCTTCTACTTCTTTCTTTTCTTTAACTTCTTCTTCTGGTTCCTCCTCTTCTTCCTCTTCTTCTGCTTCTACTACTAATACTTCTTCTTCTTCTTCAAGTTCTTCTCTTCTACTCTATCTTCCTCTTCTTCTTCTTCTTCTTACTGTTCTTCTTCTTCTTCTTCTTCTTCTTCTTCTTCTTTACCTTCTTCTTCTTCTTCTTCCTGTTCCTCTTCCATTTCTTCTTCTTCTTCTTCTTCTTTACCTTCTTCTTCTTCTTCTTCCTATTCCTCTTCCATTTCTTCTTCTTCATCTTCTTCTACTTCTTCTTCTTCTTCTTCTTCTTCTACCTCTTCTTCTTCTACATCTTCTTCTTCTCATACTTATTGTCCTTTTTCTCCATCTACTTATTGTTCTTTTTCTTCTTTTTCTTCTTTTTCTTCTTTTTGTTCTTCTTCTTCTACTTCAGCTTTCTCTCTTTTTCTTCTAATTTTTGTTCTTTTTCTTCATCTACTAGTACTTCTTCTACTACTACTACTACTACTTGTTCTTCTTCATCTTGTTATTCTTATCCTTCTTCGTCTACTTTTTCTTCTTCTTCTTCTTCTTCTTCTTCTTCTTCTTGTTCTACCTCTTCTTCTACTTCTTCTTCTTCTTCTTCTTCTTCTTATTCTTCTACTTCTTCTTCTTCAACTTCTTCTTCTTCTTCTTCATCTTCTTCTCACCCTCTTCTTCTCCATCTTCTTTTTCATCTTCTTCTTCTTCATCTTCTACTACTTCTTTTTCTATTACTTCTTTCACTTCTTCTTCTTCCTCTTCTACTTCTTCTTGTTCGTCTTCGTCTTCTTCTTCTTCTTGTTCGTCTTTGTCTTCTTCTTCTTCTATTACAACTACTACCACTACAACTACTACTACTTCTTCTTCTTCATCTTCTTCTTCTACTTATTCTTCGTCTTCTTCCTCTTCTTCTACTACTACAACAACTTCTTCTTCTTCTTCTTCTTCTTCGTCTTCTTCTTCTTGTTCTTCAAAATCTTCTTCTTCTTCTTCTTCTTCTTCTTTTTCTCTTTCTTCTTGTTCTGCTTCTCCTTCTTCTCCTTCTCTTTCTTCTCCGTCTTCTTCCTCTTCTCCTTCTTCTTCTTCTTCTTCTTCCTCCTCTTTAACTACTACTACTGCTACTACTTCTCCTTCCTCTTCTTCTTCTACTACTACTACTGCTACTACTTCTTCTTCTTCTTAGTCATCTTCTTCATTTTTGCCGTCTTATTATTATTATTATTATTATCCATCTTCCTTTCTTCTTCCTCTTCTTCTTCTGCTTCTTCTACTTCTTCTTCTTCTCCTCCTCCTCCTTCCTTTTCCTCTTCCTCTTCTTCTTCTTCTTCTTCTTCTTCTTCTTCTTAGTTTACATTTTTTTTCATCTACTACTTCTTTTTAATATTCTTCTTCTTCTAATTCTACTTCTTTTTTTTCTTCATCATCATCATCATCATCATCATCATCATCATCATCATTATCCTCTTCTTCTTCTTCTTTTTATATTTCTACTTCTTCTAATTCTTCTTCATTGACTTCTTATTTTTCTTCTTCTTCTTCTTCTTCAACTTCTTTTTCATCATCTTCTTCTTCTTGTTCTTCTTGCTCTTCATCTTCTTTTTCTTGTTCTCCTTCTTCTTCTTAAACTTATTCTTCTTCTTCTTTTTCTTTTACTTTGCTTCTTCTTCTTCTTCTTCTTGTTGTTTTACAGCTTCTTCTTCTACTTCTTCTTCTTCTTCTTCTTCTTGTTTTACAGCTTCTTCTTCTACTTCTTCTTCTTCTTCTTCTTCTTCTTTATCTTCTTCTTCTTCTTCTTCTTCTTCTTCATCTTCTTCTTATGCTCTTCTTCTTCATCTTCTTTTTCATCATCTTCTTCTTCATCTTCTACTACTTCTTTTTCTATTACTTCTTTCACTTCTTCTTCTTCCTCTTCTTCTTCTTCTTGTTCGTTTTTGTCTTCTTCTTCTTCTATTACAACTACTACCACTACAACTACTACTACTTCTTCTTCTTCATCTTCTTCTTTTACTTCTTCTTCGTCTTCTTCCTCTTCTTCTACTACTACAACAACAACTTCTTCTTCTTCTTCTTCTTCTTCGTCTTCTTCTTCTTCTTCTTCAAAATCTTCTTCTTCTTCTTCTTCTTCTTCTTCTTCTTTTAATTCTTCTTTTACTATTTCTTCTTGTTCTTTTTCTCCTTCTTCTTCATCTTCTTTTTCTTCTTCGTCTTCTTCCTCTTCTCCTTCTTCTTCTTCTTCTTCTTCTTCCTCCTCTTTAACTACTGCTATAGCTACTACTTCTCCTTCTTCTTCTTCTTCTACTACTACTACTGCTACAACTTCTTCTTTTTCTTGTTCATCTTCTTCATTTTTGCCGTCTTATTATTATTATTATTATTATCCATCTTCCTTTCTTCTTCCTCTTCTTCTTCTGCTTCTTCTTCTTCTTCTTCTTCTTCTCCTCCTCCTTCCTTTTCCTCTTCCTCTTCTTCTTCTTCTTCTTGTTCTTCTTCTTCTTTTGCATTTTTTTTCATCTACTACTTCTTTTTCATATTCTTCTTCTTCTAATTCTACTTTTTCTTTTCTTTCTTCTTCATCATCATCATCGTCATCATCATCATCATCATCTTCTTCTTCTTATTTTAATATTTCTACTTCTTCTACTTCTTCTTCTTTTATGACTTCTTATTCTTCTTCTTCTTCTTCTTCTTCTTCAACTTCTTTTTCATCTTCTTCTTCTTCTTGTTCTTCGTGCTCTTCATCTTTTTTTACTTTTTCTTCTTCTTCTCCTCCTTCTTCTTAAACTTCTTCTTCTTCTTCTTTTTCTTTTACTTTGCATCTTCTTCTTCTTCTTCTTCTTCTTCTTGTTTTACAGCTTCTTCTTCTACTTCTTCTTCATCTTCTTCTACTTCTTTGTCTTCTTCTTCTTCTTCTTCTTCTTCTTCTTGTTCTTCTTCTTCCTCTCCTACTACTACTACTACTACTACTACTTCTTCATCTTCATCTTCATCTTCTTCTTTTTCTTCTTGTTCTTCTTCTTCTACTTCTTCTTCTACTTCTTCTTCTTCTTCTTATTCTTCTTCTTCTACTTCTTCTTCTTCTTCTTCTTCTTTTCTTCTTCTTCTCCTTACTCTTCCTCTTCTTCTTCTTCTTCTTCTTCCTCTTCCTCTTCCTCTTCTTCTTTTTCTTCTTCTTCTTCTTCTTCTTCTTCTTCTTCTTCCTCTTCTTCTTCTTCAACTTCTTGTTCTTCTTATTCTTCTTCTTCTTCTTCATCTTCTTTTTCTTCATCATCTTCTTCTTGTTCTTCTTACTCTTAAACTTCTTTTTCTTGTTCTCCTTCTTCTTCTCCATCTTCTTCTTCTTCTTCTTCTTTTACTTTTCTTCTTCTTCTTCTTCTTCTTCTTCTTCTTCTTTGCCTTCTTCTTCTTCTTCTACTACAACTTCTTCTTCTTCTTCTTCTTCTTCTTCTTCTTCTTCCTCTTCTACTACTACTATTATTACTTCATCTTCTTCTTCTTCTTCTTCCACTACTACTACTTCTTTTTCTTCTTCTTCTTCTTCTTAGTTTTCTTCATCTTCTTCTTTTTCTTGTTGTTCTCGTTCTCCATCTCCTTCTTCTTCTTCTTCTTCTTCCTACTATTCTTCTACTTCATAAACTTTTTCTTCTTCTTTTTCTTTTTCTACTACTACTACGACTACTTCTTTTTCCTCTACTTCTTGTTCTTCTTCGTCTTCTTCTCCTTTATCTTCTTCTTCTTCATCTTCCTCTACTTCTTTTTCTTCTACAACTTACTTTTCTTTTTTTTTCTTCTTCGAATTCTTCTTCTTCTTCTACTTCGTTTTCTTGTTTTCCTTCTTCTTCTTCTTCTTCTTCTTCTTCATGATCTTTTTCTGCTTCTTCTACTTCTTCTTCATCGACATCTTCTTTCTCTTCTTCAACTTCTTCTTCTTCTTCTTCTTCAACTTCCTTTTCTTCTCCTTTATCTAATTTTTCTTCTTATTCTTCTTCTTTTTCTTATTCTCCTTCTTCATCTCCTTCTACTCCTTCTACTACTGCTTCTTCTTCTTCTTCTTCTCCTCCTCTTCCTTCTTCTTGTTCTTCTTACATTATATTTCTTCTTCGTCTTCTTTTTCTTCTTCTACTTCTTCTTTTCTTCTTCTTCTTCTTCTTCTTAGTATTCTTCTTTATCTTTTTTTACATCTTTTCTTATTCTTCTTTTTCTTCTTCTTTTCTTCTTCCTCTCTTCTTCTTCTTCATCTTTCTCTTCTTCATCTTCTTCTTCTTCCTCCACTTCTTCTTCTTCTTCTTCTTCTTTTACTGCTACTACTACTTCTACTTTTTCATGTTCTTCTTCCTTTCCCTTTTCCTTTTTCTGCTTCTTCTTCTTCTTCTTCTTCTTCTTGTCATCCTCATCGTCTCCTTCTTCTTCTTCGTTTTCCTCTTCTTCATCTTCTACTACTTCTTCTTCTATTACTTCTTTCTCTTCCTCTTTTTCTTCTTTTTTTCGTCTTCTTCTTCTTCTTGTTGTTCTTCTTGTACTACTACTACTAGTTCTTCTTCTTCTTGTACTACTACTACTTCTCCTTCTTCTTTCTTTCTTTCTTCTTCTTCTTTGTCTTCTTCTTCTTCTTCATCATCATCTTCTTCTTGTTCTTCTTGTTCTTCTTTTTCTTTTTTTTACCTTCTCGTTCTACTTCTTTCTCTTTTTCTTCTTCTTCTTCCTCTTCTTCTTCTTCATCATCATCTTCTTCTTAAACTACTACTACTTCTTCTTCTTCTACTACTGCTTCCTCTTCTTCTTCTTCTTCTTATTCATCTTCTTCTTCTTCTTCTTAATCTTCTTCTTTTACTACTTCTTCTTTCTTCTTCTTCTTCTTCTTCTTCTTTATCTTCCTTTTCTTCTTCTTCTTCTTCTTCTTCTTCTACTACTACTACTACTACAACTTTTTTTATCCTACTAGTTCTTTTTTTTCTTCTTCTTCTAATTCTACTTCTTCTTTTTCTTGTTCTTCTCCACCACCATCATCATCATCACCTTCTTCATCTTCTTCTTTTTATATTTCTGCTTCTTCCACTTCCTCTTCTTCTTCTTCAACTACTTTTTCTTCTTCTTCATCTTCTTATTCTTCATCTTCTACTAATTCTTATTGTTATTCTTCTTCGTCTACTTCTCCTTCTTCTTCTTTTACTTCTTCCTCTTCTTCTTTTACTTCTTCTTCATTTTCTTATTCTTCTTCTTCTTCTTATTCTTCTGATTCTACTTCCTCTTCTACTTCTTATTCATCTTATTCTTTTTCTTCTTTTTCTTCTTTTTCTTCATCTCCCTCTTCTTCTTCTTATTCCTTTTCTCTTAGCCTTCTTCTTCTTCTTCTTCATCTTCTACTTCTACATCTTCTACCTCTTCTTCATCATCATCATCATCATCTTCTTCTTCTTCTTCTTCATCTTCTACTATTACTACTACTTCTTCTTCATCTTTTTCGTATTGTACTTCTTCTCCTTCTTCTTCTAATACTTCTTTTCTTCTACTTCAACTTCTTCTTCTTCTTCTTCTACATTACCTTCTTCTTCTTGTTCTTCTTCGTCTTATTCTTCTTTTTCTTTTTAATCTTCTTCTTCTTCTTCTTCTTCTGTTCTTCTTTTTCTTCCTCTTCTTCTTCTTGTACTACTACTACTACTACTACTATTACTACAACTACTACTTCTTTTTCTTCTTCTTCTTCTACTACTACTACGACTACTTCTTCTTCTTCCTCTACTTCTTGTTCTTGTTCTTCTTCTTCTCCTTTATCTTCTTCTTTTTCATCTTCCTCTTCTTCTTTTTCTTCTACAACTTACTTTTCTTTTTTTTCTTCTTCGAATTCTTCTTCTTCTTCTACTTCGTTTTCTTGTATTACTTCTTCTTCTTCTTCTTCATGATCTTTTTCTGCTTCTTCTACTTCTTCTTCATCGACATCTTCTTTCTCTTCTTCAACTTCTTCTTCTTCATCATCTTCTTCTCCTCTTCCTTCTTCTTGTTCTTCTTCAATTATATTTCTTCTTCTCCTTCTTTTTCTTCTTCTACTTTTTCTTTTCTTCTTCTTCTTCCTATTCTGCTTCGTATTCTTCTTTATCTTTTTTTACATCTTTTTCTTCTTCTTCTTTTTTATCTTCTTTTTCTTCTTCCTCTTCTTCTTCTTCTTCATCTTTCTCTTCTTCATCTTCTTCTTCTTCTTCATCTTTCTCTTCTTCATCTTCTTCTTCTTCCTCCACTTCTTCTTCTTCTTCTTCTTCTTTTACTGCTACTACTACTTCTACTTCTTCATGTTCTTCTTCCTTTTCTTTTCCTTCTTCTGCTTCTTCTTCTTCTTCTTCTTCTTCTTGTCATCCTCATCGTCTCCTTCTTCTTCTTCGTTTTCCTCTTCTTCATCTTCTACTACTTCTTCTTCTATTACTTCTTTCTCTTCTACTTCTTTTTTTTCGTCTTCTTCTTCTTCTTCTTGTTCTTCTTCTACTACTACTAGTTCTTCTTCTTCGTGTACTACTACTACTTCTTCTTCTTCTTTCTTACTTTCTTCTTCTTCTATGTCTTCTTCTTCTTCTTCTTCTTCTTCATCTTTTTTTTGTTCTTCTTGTTCTTCTTTTTCTTCTTTTTTACATTCTCGTTCTACTTCTTCCTCTTTTTCTTCTTCTTCTTCCTCTTCTTCTTCTACTTCTTCTTCTT
>JAIUJO010001751.1:105000-107500 GCA_023846275.1 Vanilla planifolia
TCTTTTTCCTCTTCTTCCTTTTCTAGCACTTCTACTTCTTCTTCTTGTTCTTCCTCGTCTTGTTCTTCTGCTAGTTCTTCTTCTTCTTCTTCTTCTTCTTCTTCTTCTTCTTTAGCTTCTTCTTCTTCTTCTTCTTCTTCTTTCCTTCTTCTTCTTCTTCTTCTTCTTCTTCTTCTTCTTCTTCTTCTTCTTCTTCTTCTTCTTTATCTTCTTCTTCTTCATCTTCTTCTTCTTCTTCTTCTTATTCTTCTTTTTTCTCTTCTTCTTCTTCTTTTTCTTCTTATACTTTTTCATTATCTTCTTCATCCTCTTCTCAATCTTCTTCCTTTTTACTCTTCCTCTTCGCCTTCGTCTTCTTATAATTATTATTAAATTTATTATTATAATTATTCTTTGTCTTCTTCTTCTTTGTTTGCTTCTTCTACTTCTTCTTCTTCTTCGTCTTCTTTTTCTCCTTCTTCGTCAAATTCTTCTTCTTCTCCTTCGTCTTCTTCTTCTTCTTCTTCTTCTTCTTCTACTACTACTACTACTACTACTTCTTTTTCATCATCTTTTTCATCTACTTCTCATTCTTCTTCTTTTTCTTCCTCATCTTTGTCTTCTTCTTCTTGTTCTTCTTCTTCTTCTTCTTCTTCTTCTTCTTCTTCTTCTTCTTCTTCTTCTTCTTTATCTTCTTCGTCCTCTTCTTCTTCTTCTTTCTCTTCTTCTTCTTCTTCTTCTTCTTCCTCTTCTTCTTTAACTTCTTCTTCTTCTTCTTCTTCTTCTCCTACTTCATCTCCTTCTTCTTCCTACTCCTCTTCTTCTTCTTCAGCTTCTTTTTCTTCGTCTTCTTTTTTTTCTACTTTTTTTTCTTCTTCTCTTTCTTCTTCTTCCTCCTCTTCCCCATCTTCCTCTTCTTCCTCTTTTTCTTCTTCTTCTTCTTCGTCTTCTTCTTCTTCTTCTTCTTTCTCTTCTTCTTTTTCTTCTTCTTCAGCTTCTTCTTCTTCTTCTTCTACTACTTCTTCTACTTCTTATTGTTCTTCTTCTTTTGTTCCTCTTCTTTTTCCTCTTCTTCTTCTTATTTATCATCTTCCTTATCTTTTTCATCTTCTACTACAACTACTACTTCTACTTCTTCATCTTTTTATTCTTCCTCTTTTTCTACTTCTTCTTTTTCTTCTTCTTCATCAACCTCTTCTTTTACTTCTTCTTCTACTTGTTCTTCCTCTTCTACTTCCTCTTCTTCCTCTTCTTCCTCATCATCATCTTCTTCTTTCTCTTTTTCTTCCTCTTCTTTATTTTCTTCTTCTTCTTCTTCTACATCTTCATCTTTTTCTACTTCTCCTTCTTCTTGCTCTTCTTCTTCCTCCTCTTCTTCTTCTTTTCCTTCTTCAACTTCTTCTTCACCTTCTTCTTCTTGTTCTACTTCTTCTTCTTCTTCTTCATCTTTAAGTTCTTCTTCTTCTTCTTCTTCTTCTTCTTCCACCTTATCTTTTTCTTTTTCTTCTTCTTCCTCTATTTCATCTCCATCTTCCTCTTCTTCTTCTTCTTTTTCTTTCTCTTTTTCTTCTTCTTCGTCATCTTCTTCTTCTTCTTCTTCTGCTTCTTCTTCTTCTTCTTTTGCATCATCTTCTTGATCTACTTCTTATTATTTTTCTTCTTCTTCTTTTTCATCTTCTCCTTCTTCTTCTTCTTGTTCTTCTTTTTCTCCTTCTTCTTCTTCTTCTACTTCTTCTTATTATTCTTCTTCCTGTTTTTCTTCTTCTTATTCTTCTACTTCTTCATCATCTTCTACTTCTTCTTCTTTATTGTCTTCTTCATCTTCTCCTTTTTCTTCTTCTTCTTCTTCCTCTTCTTCTTCTTCTTCTTTTTCTTCTTGTTCTTCTTCTTCTTCTGTTTCGTCTTCATCTTCTTTTTTAACTTCCTCATCTACTTCTTCTTCTTCTTCTTTTTCTTCTTCTTCATCTTCTTCCTCTTCTTCTTCTTCTTCCTCTTCTACTTATTCCTATTCTTCTTCTTCTTCTTCTTCTTCTTCTCCTTTTTCCTATCCATCTTCATCTTCCTCTTCTTCTTCATCTTCAATTTCATCTTTTTCTACTTCTTGTTCTTATTCTTCTTCTTCCTCCTCTTTTTCTTCCACTTGTTCCTCTTCTTTTTCCTCTTCTTCTTCTTATTTGTCATCTTCCTTATCTTTCACTTCTACTACTACTACTACTACTACTTCTTTTTCATCTTTTTCTTCTTCCACTTTTTCTTTTTCTTCTTCGTCTTCTTCTTTTTCTTCTTCTTCATCATCTTCTTCTTCCTCTTCTTCCTCTTCTTCCTCATAATCAACTTCTTGTTCCTCTTTTTCTTCCTCTTCTTCTCCATCTTCTTCTTCTTTTTCTTCCTCTTCTTCCCCTTCTTCCACTTCATTTTCTTCTTCTTTTTCTTCTTCTACTTCTTTGTCTTTTTCTTCTTATCCTTCTTCAACTTCTTCTTCTTGCTCTTCTTCTTCTTCCTCTTCATCTTCTTTTTCTTC